>PITA01002618.1:41271-156926 GCA_004023965.1 Spilogale gracilis | reverse complement strand
TGGTGTGGTGTGGTGTGGTGTGGTATGTTGCTGTGTGGTGTGTTGCAGTGCAGTGTGGTGTGGTGTGTTGTGTTGCCATGTGGTGTGGTTTGGTGTGGTATGTGGCAGGCAAGAAATGTTTCTGTCGAGTTCACTGACACATTTTAATAAACCCATCAAAACCATAGATGATGGCCAATATTGCTTCCCAAAATGCTTTTCTTAATATTAATAAAAGTAAAACTGAACCTCTTTGTGCCAAATTTTGGACCACGTATTAGTTAGATTTGAGGGATTATAAGGTGGCAAGTGTATCAATCAGGCTGTTTCCAGAATGGAGCTGTGGTATAAGTTTACATATGGCAGCGGGGAGACAAAACTCTCTCCGTGAACCGGAACAGCCCCTCAGCCAGCCTCATGGAGATGGAATCCTGTCAAGTGGTGATGGGAGCATGTGGTCCCCACCCCAGCCCCGCAATGCCCCTCAGCCATTTCGACAAGCGTATCAGTAAAACCGTTATTATAAAATATCTCCCTAGTGGGGCGCCCGGGGGACTCAGTGAGTTGAGTGCCTGCCTTTGGCTCCCTGCTCAGCAAGAAGTCTGCTTCTCCCTCCGCTCCTCCCCCTGCTCTTGCTCTCTTTCTCTCTCCCTCTCCCTCCTCTCTCTCTCTAATAAAGAAAGAAAATCTTAAAAAAATAAAGTGTCTCCCCGGTGTAATGTGACTGGTTAGCTCAGTGAGAGCATGATGCTAATAATATACCTGTAGACCTAACATATCCTTCATCTGGATGATTTTTTCCCGATCCTAAAGACCACCAAAGATTTGTTCCCTCCACATTAAATTTCACGCTCTCCCCATAAGCTTAAAAGGCCTTCCAGGTATCAGGCCTTATTTCAAGGTAAGGTCTGGTCAGGCTAAAATTTTCTCTCTGTCTACCATTATTCCTTCTCTCTTAAACAAATGATCCCTTTTCCTAGGATTATGTCTACTTCAGACTCCCCAGATTCACATCTTGTCATCCTTCTTTTCCTCTTTCCATAACAAGTTCCAAGTCTACCCTTCCTCAGAAACTTTCTCTGATGACATAAGGACCCAGGATTGTCACACACCAAGCCCTTAAGTTATAGCAGAATGAGGTTCTCTTTTCTTCCTCAAACTCAGATGGTAAAGAGGATACTTCTATAGCCTCTTCCTTGGATTAAGCCTAATCATCTCTTTTAAAAGCACACAATTAATGAGCAACAAACTAGAAAATCTATTTGTCTTCCTTTGGTACAAAAGCGTCTGTATTTTTCATGTAAGGAAGGTGCTTCTCAGTTCACATTCAACAGGGGCCAATCATAGAGACCTTGACTTCTGAGAAGACATGCTTGAGGTCTTGAAAAAGTCTTCATGGCTCAGACCACTTCTTTTTTTTTTTTTTTTTTAAGATTTTATTTATTTGACAGAAAGAAATACAGCCAGAGAGGGAACACAAGCAGGGGGAGTGAGAGAGGGAGAAGCAGGCCCCCCACCAAGCAGGGAGTCCGATGTGGGACTCAATGCCGGGTCTCCAGAATCATGACCTGAGCCAAAGGCAGTCGCTTAACCAACTGAGCCACCCAGGCGCCCCCCCCCCCTTTTTTTTTGAAAGAGGCTTAGACCACTCCTAAGCCATTGGTCTCCTGTGAGAGATGATATTTGTTGCTCTTCACAGGTAGATGAGTTAGAATTAAGTTTACATTTTAACATGTATCGGAACTTATTTATTCAAAGGACTTCAATGTGGAAGACTCAGGAAGCACAAGGATGCATTCATCGCTGACAACATTTTTAGAATGCCTTCCCTGAAATCGCCTTCAAGAAATTCTCAAGAAAATCGGTGGGATTGGATTACAGTGATGATCTGTCAGATCTGAGAGGCGAGTTGAATGATGAATTTCCAATATTGATCTCACCTATCACCCAAAGAACAACCAAGTGTGCTTTGGAAATGCCATTGGATATCTTGCTGGATTTTTCTAAAGATGGTGGAACTATCAGAACTTGAACCACATTCAGTAAGTGGTTAAATCAAGTCTGGATTTGGAAAAGTGGCACCAGATGGCCAACAGGTCCTCCAAGCAGACTTTTTTTAGTGTGAAAAGTAAGAAGATTTTATTGACTTTCATATGTTTCTAGAGAAAACCATTCATGTGTAAAAGTTTGACATTTGATAAGAGATATATTTATACTTTATTTTACACATAAATTCTTTCATATGTGTTCAGACATAATTTTTCATTTCAACAGGACTTTCACATGGTTATAGTCCCAAGCTCTTGAGATAATTGCATCATCATAGGGTTGAAGATAAACTAAACTGGTAGGGATTTCAGTCACATCTGTTATTGTCCAATTACTGTAGCATAATGGAGTACATGCCTTAAGTAGATACAGAGGAAGCTATCCATAAAAAAGGTATAAAACACAGGTATACAAATTATGATATTGCATACATATTTTCATTTATGGAACTGACATTTTTAACTCACTAACATGTTATTTTATGTGATATAAATACACCAAGGGAGACTGCTTTTAAAATTCCTCTTTAATGTGAAATTTACCTCTTAGTTATTCTCTTTTTAAGAGTCTACAAATTGCATGTCTTCTTAAAATAGGACCCACCTGAATATACAAACGGGGCTGGATTTTTAAAAATGTATTCTACAAAAGGAGTCTTTTGTTGTAAATCCCACCCGGACTTTATTTGGATGTAGAAGAACCTTGGGTAGAAGTCATCTGCAATGCATTTTTAAATTCCTAAATGTTGAATTCAATGTCATTATTCCCAGGGCAATCTGTCTGGAAAAACTGAGCTTTTTGATTTTGATTTGCATTTACATCTGATTCACATTAAAGAAAAATGTTTGCTATATCTCAGTTATTGTTAGGGGTTTGTTTTAAAAGCGAATGAAAATCCAGGGGAAAAAAACAACGAAATGCCCATAGCAGGATAGGATCTTAGAACATCTGGATCTTTGGGATGACTGGTCCTTTAGGATAATGGTAATTCATTTTCAATGGCACTTTATAGGTTAGCACTTTACAATTTCCAAATGCTTTTACATCCACTATCTCAATTGATCTATTGGATGGATTAGGCAATTTATTTCAATTGTGTGTGTATGTATATATTTATATGTTTATATATATTTAATGTGTATATATTAATACAACAGTTACATATTTAATTATTATACACTTATATTATATATTATATATGTATTTTATATATCCAGATATATATATAATATATATATTATATATATATACACACATATATATATCTTTCTAAGATACCAACAATCTCATCTAAAATCGTGTTTGGGCCACAGGCACGCTGATATTTTTTATAGTAGAATTTAAACTACATCTATAAAATGAAATAGTCACATACCCCATGAGAATCTTTATTTATGGGCAGAGATGTCACTGAAAGATTTCCAAAAAAGACTGTGCTCTGGTTTTCCGCCATGGTTGTTACCGCCTTGCCCTGCCACTGATAAGTCTTTTTTCTAAACACTGAAACAAGCCGCAGAACGTGTCTATTTAGGAAATAAGGAAAGTCCATTGTATGGAAAGTGTTAACTCTGGTAGTCGTAAGTGCTCTTTGCCAAAAGTTTTCAAACTCTCCTGCCTCCAGGCACAGGCAGGATTGCATTTTTGAGGTTGGGTGGGACCTTGACACTAATTCTGGCCAATACCCTGGAGCAGAAATGATGTCAGTTCCGCGGTCAGTGCCAGGCAGAAGCAATTAATTGTCAGCCCAAGACCCTCAGGAATTTGATTTCTTCCTACCATGGTGGCAAGCAGTGTCTCAAACAGTGGCTGCTCCGTCCATCTCGATTCCATGATGAAGATGAGGTATGAGCAAGAAATAAAACTCTATTATTAAATCATCTGGAGTTGGAGTGGTTTCCTTAGCTCGCCCAGCCCGTTCTCACTGACTTTGCCATGCACCAGTCATTTGGCATCCTGAAGTAAAAGGAGTTACTTGTCTGAATATTTTATTTTGCCACTGATTGTTCTAGCGCTCTTCAAAGATATCTTTAGATTAAAGAAGAGCGGCCCTGTTCTTGACTGAGACATGCGAGAATGATCTGCCTGTCACGCGGCTCCACGGATGTTCCCATAATTACAATTCACGGAGATAGCTGCCATGGTAAAAGCATGCAGAGCGGGAAGTGAGTTGGTAACTTAAAAACACAAACTCACTTGGGTGACCGGGTGGCTCAGTTGGTTAAGCCACTGCCTTCAGCTCAGGTTATGATTTTGGAGTCCTGGGATCGAGTTCTGCATCGGGCTCCCAGCTCCATGGGAAATCTGCTTCTCCTTCTGACCTTCTCCCCTCTCATGAACTCTCTCTCTCTCTCTGTCAAATAAATAAACAAAATATTTTTTAAAACACACACACACACACACACACACACACACACACACACACAGACTCACTCTGGCTGAGCCACTGAGGGCATGGAAGACTTGACACTGGGAGGTCAAAAGGCTGAGCTCTGTCTTAAACGGTGGGCAGGAATTCCTGGGGCAGATGATTAGGGAATGACAGAGCAGCCACCAATAGGGTCTTTGTGCAAACTAGAAAAATGTGCCCTCTGTGGGTGGAGAATTAGAAAATGTGCTCCCCTCCCCCAGCCCCAGGGATGCAGCCTCGTGACAGGACAGGACACTTGGTAAGTGAAGCAAAGCTGCTTTCCAGCTCCACTCACCATCACAGCCAAGTGTCCCTGTGCAGTACAAAAACCAACAACAAAAACACCACCGATGAAAAGCTGCTGAGCTGACTGCAATGACCCAGATCCGTAGGGCAGAAAAGTGTAGCCGCAAGCAAAATGGAGAACCTTCCAGAGACACATAAAGCACCCATTATGGCTAGAGCCTACGTGCTCCATGGCGGGTGGTGACAGGAGACAAGGCTGCAGAGCTGGGCTGGCTCAGCTCCCAGGGAACTTAGGTCCCAAAAGCAGGAACTGAGACCAGGGTGTGAGTGAGGAGCCCATGCTGTGTTGAGCCCTGCTGGCATCTCAAACAGAGGGCAGAATGAGCGCTCCTGTTTATACTTACCCAAATGAAAACTCTCCGTTGAAACAAATCTAAGCTCATTGCCCAATCTGTTTACACGCCTTGGTCAATCCACACAGGCCTGGGAGCGGCAGCCCCAGGGGAAACACTTGCCCCTGTTGGGAAATCAGTCAGCGTGAGAACAGACACATCACAACCGCCTGTTTGTATAAAATAGGGATGTGTTGTTTCTCATGGACTTTTGGGCATTGATTTTGATTTTTAGACATATTGTTCAATCTTGATCACTGGGGGTTTGGGTTCTCCCTTGAATTTTGTGCCCCCGGTAAGTGTCTTACTCTCTCCCCGCTGGCCCCGGCCCCACTGATCAGATTTGCCTCGTGTGCAAGGATGGGACTGGGAACAGAGAGGGAACCCTGGCCACACAGTAGAATCAGCTGGGATGTTTTAAAAGCTCTGCATGGCTTGACCTCACCACAGACCAATTAAATCAGAACTTCTGGGAGTGGAGCCCAGGCATGGGTGCATTTTAAAATCTTTCCACATGGTTCTTCGCAGCCACAGTTGCAAATCACGGCCTTAAACATATACGTGGGATTAGATGTAAGGAACGAGGAAGAGGGAGAAGTCAGGACCCTGGCCTGGGCAAGTAAGTGAATGATGTTTCTGTTTTGTAGGAGAGGCGACTGAGAGGAAGGAGGGTTCCAAAGAGAACAGATCTGGAGATGGAGAGGAGAGCAAATGGGTCCTGTTGTGAACCAGCTGAGTTTGGAATGGAAATGCACAGGTGAACATAAGGCCGTGGACCTTCCAGTAGAGACAGAGACTCAGGAAGGAGCTTAGGGGCCAAGGTAGGAGTTGAGGAGAGGTGCGATTGTACCGGGAGCACAAGGAGGGCGCCCCAGGGGGAGACCTTCTGCTGGAAAAGGCCATTCCATCCCTAAAGGGGTTCTCTCCTGACACCCAGTTCCACCTTAACCACAGCAACAAATGCACCAAGATCCCTCCTGAAGGGACCTGAGTACTGTCCGCAGAACCACATCATAGCGCCAAAGGACGACGCCCAGAGTCTTCCTCTAGCTCGGAATTGAAACGCTGCAGAGGCAGCAACCAGGGCTTCCCTGGAAAATCTGCCAAAGAAGAAGAACCATGGCTAACTATCCAATGCCTTTCCTCAAACCTGCTGAATCAGAAAAGTCGCAGTTAGGACCCCTGTTCATACTCAGATCCAGAGCTGTTAACTGAGAACCTCCAGGAGAGGGCCCTGGGACTCTGCATTTTTAACAAGTCTCCACGTGACTCTTAAGAGAGTGTGAGTTTGGGAAACGCTGCTCTGTGGACAAGAAAATTCTCCTTCTTTGCTCTGGTTTGTAGCAATGACTGTCCGGGCTTTTCCAGCTTGGCCCGGGCAGGCAGAAAGTGATTGGCTGGATATGGCAGAATCAATGGAAAGATCTTACGAGTTGGTCTTGTCACTGGAAACATTCTGTTTCCCTCTTATGTCTTCTTTCCTCCCCTTGTCCAGTGCGATGTTCAACCCAGGAAACACCCAGTTCTCCTAGGAGGAGACATTGCCAAACACAGCTTATCGCCTTGAGACTTAGGAAGATAAATCCTTCCTGAGCCTATTTGCTGGCATGTTCTTCTATTTCCACTTAGGTTTGTACAGAGTGAAAAGTCCATCCATCCATTTGGTTCGAGTCAGTTTAGAAAAATAATGCCCTTGAAAGGAAAAAAAGATCGCGATTGATCTTTGCAGGGATCAATCTAAAACACTTCTCTGAGTTTTGCTTTGGGGGATGCTTTCCTCTTTTATATTTGCAGTTTGTTCTTGTGTGGTTCTCCTAGGAAACAGCACTTCCCCAAGCTTGACAAAAGCCTCAGGGAAATAAAACTCAGATGTGATGAAATGCACTCAGAGAAGTTCCTTTCTTTCCTCCAAGCCTCAGGCTTGTAAGTAACTCTTATCACATTGGATTTAAGTGTTCATATATGAAAACAAAATAACAAAACAAAAATTCATGGTTGATCAGCAGAAATTCATCAAAATTATTTCATGAGAAATGGCACTGAAGACCCTGAACACACAAGAGGGAATCTGACCTCAGAATGAGATGCCATAATCCCAATTAACCTGTGACAAAAAAATTCCTCTCCCCAAAATTCTATTCACTCGCGCAACAAACGCTTCTGTGTGTGTGTACATTATGCTGGGCTCTGGGAATAAAAAACGAGTTCCTGTCTTCCTGAAGCATACAGAAGAATAAGGGAAAAAAACAGGTAAAAGAGCAAATAAATACAATTTCAAATTATAAGGACTCGGAAGAAAACAGGCTGGTCCTCTGAAGACCAGCTCCTGTGAGAGCCCAGCATACCCTGATGGATGAGGTCTCACAAAGGAAGCCTTATTGGACTGAGGTCTAAATGCCACGAAGAAGAGTTTGGAGAGCTTTGGGAAGAGTTGGAGCAAGACCCAAGTGGGAGGCATTTAGAGTTGGCCCCTCAAAGGAAGGCCTACGGAAAAACTTGTCTCTGAAGGGAATGATTGAAACCATTCAGAACTCTAACTTGCAGGATCAGACCCAAGAAGGACTGGCAAACCAGACAGGAGAGAAGCAGTGAGTCCATTACAAGATGGTGGAATGTTGATTCCCTAGACATGGGGGCAGCCAGGCTGGCAGGGTTTGAGGTGACCAGAGCCCCAGACTGGCTACGCCTGGCAGTTAGCGGCAGCATCCACTTACTCCCCATTTACCCCCATCCATTTAAAATACTCGTGTCACTTTCTAAGTGTCCCAGTAGGTGAAAATGTTTGAGAGGCCCCGCTGCAGGGTTCAGGCCCAACCCAACAGCCTCGTGATTGCCTACCGGGAATGAACTACAACTAGGTGGACAGGTTGCCTCCTCAAATTTCTTCACTATACATAGGAAGGCCTTTAACCCTGGAAGGCATGTCTGGCAGGAGAGCCGTGTTGAGAAAAGCAGGGATCTGGAAAGCTACAGAAAGTGAGGTAAAGCTACTTAATTGTGATACCACCCTAAGGCTAGATAGGAAAGGTTGTGGAAAGCTGGGTCACAGGGGTGGTTGTGAGCCCTAGGGAAGGGACAGCTGGTGGCATGCCTCCCTTCTCTGCTTCACCATCAACAGTATTCTGTTTTGTTAACTGATGTGAATGGAAATTATTTTTTATTGGCACCATAATCTATGTGCATACCTAGAGTTAGTCAGATTAAGTATAATAGTCTCAGTCTCACACTGGAAAGAACTGTGTACCCGACAATCACATCCGATCTATGAACACATTCATAGATGTGCCGTGAGGGGGCGTGGGGGGCTGAATGCACGGGTGCGTATACAGTGCACACCCCACACACATACTAGGGATGTCAGAGACTCTCATGGACTGCTGGGGAAGATACTTGGAGAGCCTAAAAGCTTCTCCACTTATCCTATCCACAGAACTGTAAAAAATTATCTTTCTTCTTATTTTCATTTCCTCTTAAAATGAAACACACACACGCGCGCGCGCGCACACACACACACACACACACACACACACACCCCAGCCACCTCAACAAAGTATTCAGGTTCCCATTTGGTATGTCGCAGCCACCAGGTGTGTCAGGAAAAGAGAGGGACAGAGGACCCAGCCAGTGCCTTTGAAGGGGGTGGCAGGGGTTGGAGGGGTGGTCAATGTCATCAAAAGAACCTCCAGCCCACGCCAGGCTCTGTGCCCTTCTGGAGGCTGCTTCCCCTCACAGCATCCCCCTCTTTCATCACGCAGGGCCTTCTGGGAACTTAGAGGCAAAAATAGCCTCTCTTACTAAGAGGTTCTGTGATGAGGTTGCCCGATTGCACAGACAGTTCACCACACTTGGGAATTGTGACTTCATGTTTTCCCGAACTTCTAAGTCTCAAGGCCATAACTTCCATTTCACCTCATGAGGCTTATTTCTTCATTATTTGGTCAGCCCCTGATTCTTGAACTCTCCCTTCTACCTATCAGCTTTCTCTCCCTCCCCCTCAGCCCACCCCCACACTTTCTTCCCAACTTGGCCCTGTCCTCCACCCTCTCTGACCGCTAGTTCAATATTCTTTTTTTTTTTTTTTAAGATTTTATTTATTTGACAGAGAGAAACACAGCCAGAGAGGGAACACAAGCAGGGGGAGTGAGAGAGGGAGAAGTAGGCTTCCCGCTGAGCAGGGAGCCCAATGTGGGACTCGATCCTGGGTCTCCGGGATCATGACCTGAGCCGAAGGCAGTTTCCCAACCAACTGAGCCACCCAGGCGTCCCGCTACTTCAATATTCTGACCCGCTGCCTGGTTTCCAAGTGTTCAGAGTTCACGGGCTTCTGACTCAGACGCTAAGCTCAGGTTATGTAAGCACAACCAACAAACCTTTGTGATTTTGCTGAGCATTACAAACTATGAGTTTCTTTTTTATGCAGTGAATCAGCCTCAAAGGGCAACATGGACCAGTTTTTTGCTACTTAAAAAAAATGGTAGCTTTTGTGTAATAAACTCAAGTGGGCAATATTTCAGGAATCAGCTGCATGGACCTGAGGCAGGCACCCCACACTAGTTTCTATCAAGTTCAAGTATCCCTGCAAGGAGTCTGCTTAATCATCATCTCCCAGCAAACTGTTCTTAACTGTAGCACACGAGGTCTTTGCAAGGCCCCTTCCAGTCCCAAGCAAGGCTGCAAGGAATTGTTTTGTAAAATAAAACTACCAGCCAGGGGATGAATTATGACACCCAGCAACAACACACAAACAGCTAAGTGTGTGTCCAAACAATGAAGCATGTTTTTGTTTGCACCAGAGGGCTCAGGGAGTGTTTTGGGTTGCAGGTGTGGGAGAAGAAATCTGAACAGTAACTGATAGCCCCTTAGACTCCAATACCAGGAACAACACAGCAAGTGCAAAGTCCATAACCCTGAGAGTTCCAAGACTCCCTGGAGCTTATCTCACCAGGCGGACTTCTATCACAGGGTTCCCCCTATCAGCCTCAACGGAGTGTCGTTGAGCTCAAATCCCTCTAGCGGGAGACAACCCACCGCTTTGCAGGAAGCTCTTCTGGGATCTGCCTTCCTGAAATTTCTTGCCATTGAGCCGCCTTTGGGGCTGTTATAATTAAAGACAGCTGAGATGCAGCCTAGAGTGATGTGTAAGGGATCCAGCTTTGACTCTCCAGCCCTATCACTTGGTAGCTGTGTCATCTTTGTGCTTCCATTGCTGTAGGTATGATGCAAAAGCGAGATCATAATCATAACTCATAAGGTTTTTATAAGTAGCAAATGACACTGCACAAATAGAACCCTTAAAACAAAAGCTGGCACAGAGGAAGTGTGCTCCTCGCGATGATAACATGCCCTGCAAAGTCTTGCCCTCTCCAGGTGAAACATCTCCATTCCATCAACCCTGCTGAGTATCATTTCATTCTAGAAAGAGCTCCCCTGTTAGAAGCCCCTCCATCCCAGTGAGATGTACAGAGGTAGGTTCAGTATTCCGATGTGGTAGAGCATGCCCCCGATTCTGTGGGAGCAGCACCCCCCTTACCCAGGCTTCACAATTTCATCGACGCTTGCCTACAACGGCGTTGGCTCTTTGCCCTTCCGAACCACATCACTGGGCACCGTCAGTCTTGTAGACACCTAAAACTACCAGCTCTTTTTCATGAAAACTACTATCAAACCGAGCCTTTCCAAACAATATTTATGTGATTTACTTTGAGGGTATGAATACATTTACATCTATTAAAGTAGATTCTTGGTGTGGGATCTTGATTCCAGTCCTTTGGAATACAGTTTCATTCTCGTTTTATTGTTCAGTCTTTCCTAGTGCTGTGTCATGTGCAAAACTGGATAAATAGGCTTTATTTTTATCCAAGTGGTGGATTACAGTGTTACTCAAACAGAGCCAAAGACAGAGCCCTGTGGGAAACCACAGAGACCTCTATCTCTAAATGATGGGTTCTTCTGGAATGTTTGACTTAGGACTCCACCTAACTTTATTACCATTACCCTTGTCTTTTCCCATCTTGTTCATAAAGATAGCCTGTCAAACTCAATATATGCTTCTTCTATTTCAATTTCTTGTTGAGTAAAAAAACAGTTGATCTGGAATTATTCCTTCTTAGAGAGAGGCAATAGTTTTACATAATCACTGGGTATGGTACTGGCCCCCATCACCATGCCCCAGAGCCCACGGCTTAGCTACATGGGCTGGCCAGAGTTGTTTTTTTTTTTTTCTTTTTTTTTTAATTGAGTTGATAAAAGTCCAGCACGATGAATTGATCAGAATATGGAAGGGAGCCTGGACGAGAAGCAGCTGAGGACCAGTTTGGTGTGGCTCATGTGGTAACCACATTCCATTCAAGGGTCACCTTCTCTTCTGTTGAAGACGTGGTTTGGACGCAGCTCAAGTTATGACAATAGAAGGGTTACTTGCAAAGGTTTTTCAAGGACTGCCCTCAGGAACTACCGAGGGAGTGAGAGGTGCCAGGCTATGCTGTGGCAAAGCCCCCCGAGGGTAGCAATAGCTACAAACCACAAAAGAGAATGGGAGGGGACAGTATGGGTTTTGGCCTAATATGGGAGTCCGGGAATTTGAAGGATTTTCACACTGGCAGGGAAAATGAACACTGACTTTTTTTTTTTTTTTTTGAGAGAGAGAGAGAGAGAGAGATATCACTTGGGCAGGGGAAGGGCAAAGTGAAGAGGGGGAGAGAGAGAGAGAATCCTAAGCAGGCTCCATGCCCAGTGTGGAGCCAACTTGGGGCTTGATCCGAGGACCCCAAGATCAGGACCTGAGCTGAAATCAAGAGTCAGATGCTTAACATTAACTGAGCCCCCCAGGTCCCCCTCTTTTTATTATATATTTTTTTAGAATTATGCCTTTCTCACAATTCCTCCTTTGACAGTCTACTTTCCCAAAAGGGAAATGTCCATTTGGCTTGGGGCTCATAGGAGTGTGATGTGGGGTAACCAGAATGCGCCCATCTTCTCGTGTCCTCGCTACAGCTTACATGCAGAAGGGAAAGTAGATGACTAGAGGGGATATAAGGGAAAGAAAAGGCAATGTGGGCATGGTGAGGGGGGGTACAAAGGAAAATAAGAGGCAAGCTTAAAATATAGAGTGACCATGGCCATTTTATTTGATTCTTTACTCAAACATCCACTTGGGGGTGGGGGGAAGAAAGGACTAAAACTGACCACACAGGTGTTGGCAGTAGACAGAACCAGAAATTCGGTCCCATTAGGCCTGAGTTCTATTCTCTGTAAAATGAAGGCCATGAGGCACCAACAAAGAAAGTTCCGTGACCTTCTCAAACAGTGACATTTTAGGCACTGGAGTGTTCCATTCTGAAGGGTTAAGAAAGTTCTAGAAACCTGGAGGTTGCAGAAATGAAGGTCAGGCCCTGATACAGAGCCATCTGCATACCTGGACCGCCCTTAGCCAAGGCAGGGGCGGGAAGCAAAGCATTGTGGACCCTGGGTGGAAGGGTTTCCAGAAGATGACCACAGTTTGAGCCCCCAGAATGTGCAAAGGCCTACCATCTACAACCGGGAGGCGATGGCCAAGATCCCAGATCCCAGTGTCCAGGACGCTAGAGGGAGATTCTGACGCCTCCACCTTCAGTTCTGAAAAAATTCCGTGTTTCAGATTGGGGCTGGAACAGAAGCAAACCTGCCAACCCTGATTGCTACAGAAGGAAGCGGGCCAGGAAGGAGAAGATCAGCTGGGCACAGTTCAGGTCTCAGCAGTAAGGACAAGCCTAGAAATGCAGGAAGGAAACGGAGAAGGCAGGCCAGTGGGGAGGATGGGGAAAGGGTGCGGGGTGAGGGGGGAATTTTACTACTGCATTTCCATTTCCAGGGCCAGTCTGTACTCTTTGTTTGGGCACACTCTTCTTGACAGAGGGCCGATATTCTCACCACATAAATACTCGTCCACATTAATAACAGCATAGGAGACGCTGTCTGCAAAGATGCCCGGTGGCATAGAAATGGGCTGCGAATGCCTTGGAGGGTTTCACCAAAATAAGACACCGGGCCCTGAAAGTCCCTCAGAGGAGAGGGGTCCTCCGACGACGGTGGAAGGAAACGCGCCAACAGCTCGGACGCACGAGCCTCTTAAAATGGGACGCACTGGCCTCCACCCCTTTGGATGTCTGCAGTTCTGCCCGCCGCCCCCCACCCCCTTCCCAGGAAAGCGGCTGTAAGAGCTTTGGTCGCGGAGGCCCGGCTCCCCAGCGCCATCCCCGAGCTTTTACCGCCATCCAGTGGAAACATGGAGTATGGCGGGTGCGGAGACAGTCTATTTCCCACCCGACAGTGAAAGCCCAAGAGGAAGATTGTTCAGTTTCATTTCATTATCACCCATTTACGTACCCAACCGTCAGTCAACGGCACCACTGGAGGATGAGGCTGGGCTAAACTTGCACGCTCTATTTCAGCCCAGTGACGGTGGAGACCTACAGGAAGTCTTTGAAACCCTCTTCTCCCCTATCACAGCAATTGCCACATGCCAAGATTTCCATTCCCTGCGATGTCCCTATTTTAACAGAAGACTTTAATGATGTCCTGAACGCACAAGATCTGAAGACCAAGTAGCAGTCACGGGGGATGACAAGGGCTGTTTGAATGGGAGCGTTTACCTACATCCTGGCAAGAAAAAGAATTCGGGGCACCTGGGTGGCTCAGTGGGTTAAAGCCTCTGCCTTCAGCTCAGGTCATGATCTCAGGGTCCTGGGATCGAGGCCTGCATCGGGCTCTCTGCTCAGTGAGGAACCTGCTTCCTCCTGCCTCTCTGCCTACTTGTGATCTCCCTCTCTGTCAAATAAATAAAACCCTAAAAAAATAAAAAGAAAAGAAAAAATTCAGTGAGGGGATGGTCTACTTGTCCCAATGCTGTATTTCTTAGAAGAGAAGCCAGCAATGGGTGCTGTTCCCATGTTTGTTTTTGAAGACGTTGACATGGAGATACAAAGGCCCAGCAGACACTCTTCCCTAACGAGAAAGCAGATCTCAGGTCATCTGTGGCTTTACCTTTCTTTCACTCAGTTCCCTTTGCTTGTTTAATAGGCTAAGACCAGAGGAGGAAAGAAAAGAGGGGAGGCAATATGTATTTCTTGACTACCTATGCTGTGACAGAAAATAGACGTGAAATTATATTGCGTTCTCCTCACAACAACCTCATCGGGTTATTGCCTCTTAAGAAAGACTAGAATGGTCTAGAAGGATCCAAATCATGATTTGTAATTCCCCCTTTTCAATGTAAAACTAGACTAGTGTTAGTCCAAAGCCATGTGAGAAACAATCAACTAAATCTCTGTGGAATGTAAATATCCTTAATTCAGAGTGTCATCAGTTCACCTCCAACCTTACCTCAACCCTCTTCCCACACCGGCTTTTCCTTTTGATGAAAAGCAGAGCGTCAGGCTCTTAGGAGGTAATCTCCTAACTCAGCTACAAGATTTTGTTGTTATTGTTGTTGTGGTTGTGGTTGTGGTTGTGGTTGTTTTTAAGATCTTATTTGACAGAGAGAAACACATTGAGAGAGGGAACACAAGCAGGGGGAGTGAGAGGGAGAAGCAGGCTTCCCGGAGAGCAGGGAGCCCAATATGGGGCTCGATCCCAGGTCTCCAGGATCATGACCTGAGCCGAAGGCAGTCGCTTAGCCAACTGAGCCGCCCAGGCGCCCCTAAGCTACAAGTTTTTAAATCATTCAGTTTCTATACATGGGAATTTTTTTTTCCTTCACCAAAAAGCATTTCCTATGGCCCTGCCCCACAGAGCTGTTTCTGGAATTAAGTAAATAAAAACTTTCAGGTACCATGTCTTTTCCAAGGGATATTATGAACCAATTCTGTCAAATAGAGATCTGAATGTGTTCTCTCCCACAATTAAACCCGTGAATCGTGAAGCTGGCTTTGAGGTCTCCTCCCTGTCCAACTTAGCCTGCCAAACCCCATTCCAAGTTTGCCACTCCTCTGCCTTCCTGCAGCAAAACCTCAGGATCCATGACCCTTCCTGGCTCCCCATGTCACCCCTGCCCCTCACCTCAACTGGGGAAAACACACTTGTCTTCCATGTAAGGAAGAGAAGGAGAAATATCTGGAGAAGGGTCAAGTACATACCCAGTGGAATTGAACCTTGAACTTCAGCTCCGGGACCCCAGCTCCATGTGAAGACAAGTGCCCACCATCTCTCCTTCAGGTCCAGGGCACACCCCTCACCCCACCCCTTTGCCACCATCAGAGACCTGCCACCACATCTTTATTGCGTCTCCCTGACAAGTGCCATAAAGAAGTGTAGGAAACAGGAGTGAGTATCAGTTAGACTGGGAGAGGGTCAGGGAAGGCTTCTTGGACTCGGTGACATTTAAGCTGAAGTCTGAAAGATCAGATAGAAGCCAGTTGGGTATTGAGTAGGAAGCAGCATTCTAGGTGAAGACGACAGGATGTGTAAATGCCTCCCAGAGCCTGCAAGATATCAGTGAGTGCCATTTTTTATATTGACAATATTTATTTTGATATTATTTATTGACCATATTGACAATATTAATTTGGGGAGGAAGATCAAGAATCTTCAGTTTTGAGGGGCACCTGGCTGGCTCGGTTGGTAGTGTGTGACTCTCGACCTTACTCTACAAGGAACTCGCCCCATTGGTAGACAGTGCCCACTTACAGAACACTAGGTGGCGAACTCAGTGTGAAGCTATTTACAGAAGCTGAGGGGCAAGGAGATGACAGAAAAATTGGTGCGAGGAATTTAGAGCTAGAACAGAGCACAAATTCTCCTGGCAAGGAGAAATCAGGCTTGTCCCTGCCCGTGAGCTACAGAAGAGGACGTTCCGGGAAAGCAGGCAGGGGAACTTGTGTCCAGGGATGGACAGCAAGTTTGGGAATGGTGACCAGTGAATTGGTGCTGGGGACCCACAGGGGCCCAGTGGTAGCGCCACAGAGACGAGTACATCTGGGGTGACCTTTAGCCTCTCGTATGCAGGCAAGATGGGAGGGTTCCAGTCAGCTGGCTTCCAGTGTGGATTTCGGCAGGGACAGGCTTTAGTTGTTTTTGCTCAGATTTCCTGTTCTGCTCCGGGCCAAGCGATCCTCCCAAAACCAGCCTTGAGTGAGAAGAGCTGGCTCCTGAGGCTCACTGAGCCAGGAAGCGATCGGATGACCAGAGCTTTAGTCACTTGTGAAATGACTGGGCTCAGTAATGGGCACGCCCTGAGTTGCCAGAGACTCCCTCCCGCTTAAAAGAAGTATCCCAAGCCCAGGACAAGGGAAAACACCAGAGTGCGAGGCCTTGGAGTCTTGTTAGCCCCCAGCAGCTCCAGAAGGGAAGGCGAGTTCTTCCCGAAACATTTTGTACAGTTTCCTCGGGTGCCTCGGGATTTAGCCTATACGCGTCAGAACTCCCCACTGGCTGCTGACTTGCCGTTGGTCCCACTCTTCAGAACGGCTAACTGCCATCTTTCCTTCCTTCATAGTCACTGTAAGGGCTAGTCCGAGTCTGGGCCCGTGGAATGGAGAAATCCTTTTGGGAGGTCCGATTCTGAAAAGGAAGCAGCCATATTGTTAAGCCCACTGCAGTTTCCAGGTATTTCATCAGAGCTCCGATCTGGGCAGGAACCTTAACTTTCTCCCCTTCTCCCATCGCCCCCCTGAAGTGCCCCTCCCTGGGCCCTGGGAGCACTCCAGGCTCCCCTGCTAACCCATGAGGCAGAGCACATGGAAGGAGACACACTGTCCTTCCAAGATGGGCACCTCGGGGCCTCAGAATGGCCACATCCTATGTTCCTGAAGGACAAATACTCCCGGAGAGCTAACACCCCTGACAAAAAAGGAGAGAGAAACCACTTACCTGCAGCTGAAAATGGGTGGAATAAGGAGCATAGAGCGTATCCCCGAGCTCTTCAAGACCTGGAATAGAGGGAGAAGAGGGGTTACAGCCCTGGGGCCCCACCGGCATCCTGCTCCGGCCTGTACTCACCCCCATTCGGCCAATTGTCAAAGCGTGTGGTGCCATTTGTCTGTCTCCTCAGTAGAAGCTAAGGTTCGTGGAGGGAGAGACCTTCTGGGGCCAGGCACAAAGCAAGCCCCACATTGAAGGAATAAATGAGTATCAACCGAGGATCACTAGGGACACACTTTTCCAGAAACTTCTTTGGCAGTGCACCTCAACCCAAGACTACCTCAAAAGCAATTTGAAACCAGTCTTTTCAGATATAAATCTGTCCAGAAGGTGTCACCTAGAGTGACTCTCACTGAGGATTTACCCACTTCCTTAACTGCCCATGAGGAAAAAAAAAAGTTTTTTTTTTTTCTTTTTACTTTCTTTGGGTGGGGGCAGAACTTTTGCAGAATTGTTTTCTGTGTCTTGGGGGGAAATGAGATGGATTTAAACTCTGGAACAGAAGAGCGAACGCAAATAATCATCATGAATACAATTAAAACAATCCATTTCTTTCCCCCCAAATGTACCTGTTCAGTATACTTCACACATGCCTCAGACACTTTCTCTATAGAAGATACTGTGGAAGCGTCACTAGCTATCAGGGAAACTCAAATCAAAACCACACTGAGATACCACCTTACACCAGTCAGAATGGCCAAAATTAACAAGACAGGAAACAACAAGTGTTGGAGAGGCTTCGGAGAAAGGGGAACCCTCTTACACTGTTGGTGGGAATGTAAACTGGTGCAGCCGCTTTGGAAAACAGTGTGGAGATTCCTTAAAAAATTGAAAATAGAGCTACCCTATGACCCTGAAATTGCACTACTGGGCATTTACCCCAAAGATACAGATGTAGTGAAAAGAAGGGCCATATGTACACCAATGTTCATCGCAGCAATGGCCACAATCGCCAAACTGTGGAAAGAGCCAAGGTGCCCATCAACAGATGAATGGATAAAGAATATGTGGTGCGTATATACAATGGAATACTATGCCTCCATCAGAAAGGATGAATATCCAACTTTTGTAGCAACATGGACTGGACTGGAAGAGATTATGCTGAGTGAAATAAGCCAAGAAGAGAAAGTCAAGTATCGCATGGCTTCACCTACTTGCCGTGCATGAGGGGTAACCTGGAGGACAGTGGGTGAAGGAAAGTAAAGAGGAACTAGGGTAATCCAGGGAAAGAAACGAAACAACAGAGACTTTGGACACAGAAACAAACTGAGGGACTTGGAGGGAGGGGGATGGAGGGATGGGAGAGCCTGGTGGTGGGTACTGGGGACACCTAAAGCATGGAGCACTGGGTGTGGGGAATGGGGAATGAATCTTGGAACACTGGAAAAAAAAAGTAACAATAAAAAGAAAAAAAAAAAAGAAGAAGAAGATACTGTGGAAAATCTAAAGACTAGGGTCACCTGGGTGGCTCAGTCATTAAGCGTCTGCCTTTGGCTCAGATCATGATCCCGGAGTCCTGGGACCAAGCCCCAACTTGGGCTCCCTGCTCGGCGGGGAGCCTGCTTCTCCTTCTCCTCCTGCTTATGTTCCCAATCTCTCTCTCTCTCTCCATCTCTCTCAGATAAATTAATAAAATCTTTAAAAAAAAAAAAAAGTCTGAAGATTAACCAGAATGACTCCTGGCCTGAGGCTAACACTGGAGAGCAAAGGCTAGATGACAGCTACCCAAATAGCTAGGGAATGAGACACACTCTGATAAGAGCATTTCAAAGTTCTAGAGCTTGCGGGCAGAGTGAATAATGAGAGACTAGGGAATGTGTGACTCTGGAAAAGGATGAGGGCAGGGAGGAGGTCATGTCTGGAGCCTGGACACAAAGGCAGGGAAAGGCAGTGACTTCCTTGTCATGGCTTACTTGGGTCTTGGGTTCTGCCTATGACAAGCCTCCCTACGCAAATAGGGGAGGTACTGGGGAGCCAGCGAGATATGTGAGCCAGAAACGGTGGTAGTCCGAGAAGTATTTTAGGGAGAGGCAGTTGACAGTGCTCCATAAAACAAATGGAAAGAGGGATGAAAGGGAGGAATCACAGTTAGGGAGTGGTAACAGGGTGCCCAGGAGTGTGGTGACAGAGTGAAAGCATGAGAAAGGACAGGAGCCAGTGGGGGCTAAAATACCCCCTCCAGGCATCCCCGCTTCCCTTCAGGCTTCCAAGTGCCCCAGAGAGGGGCCACAACTTCTGGGAGAAGCACCAGGAAGCTGTGCACCCACGGGCAGACAAGTGTTAGCTGAAGCCAAGAATCTCGCTCACTCCTGTCCCACACCCATCCCCCCTCCCTCGATTAGGCCCAGAGATCAGTGTACGCCTGGGAGACCCAGGAGACCCGTGAATAGATTCCTTACGGCAATGACAGTCTCTAGCTATCAGTTTAGCCCCTTTTTGTTGTGAGAACAACCTAATACTTGGTTACTCACAACTTCAGGCAGGAACAAAATCATTGGACTCTTTTATGTCAGACACAATATCCTCCCTCCCACGGGCCCAGAGGCACGCAATGAGATGTGGCTCTTTGGGACAAATGAGAATCCCCGGTAACTTTATGGAAATCCCTGCTGGTTTATGATAAAAGGGCTTTCTCCTTCCTCTGTGCTCTGTGACCACAGCAAGAAATCATGGCGTGGCTTCCTATATTCAAATCTAGAAATCCTCTACATTTCTTGAAGGAATACCTAGTTCTCTTTTATAAAGAACACAATCTCACCTACTTGTCTCTAGAGATTTTTTCACTCATTCCTTTGCTCCATCTTATTTTGTCTCAGAGAAACCCACAGGGTATTGTGTGGAAAATACGAGATTAAGACTCCAGAGGCCAGCTTCTCATTCTATTAGAAGTCTAACTAGCTGGGTGTTTTTCAGCAGGGTCTGAGCCTCGGGGGCCTTATCTGTTCTGACTAGGGTATGATGTGGATCATCTCGAGTGTTCCATACAGTTATAATATCCTATGATTTTCCCCTCATCTTTCTACAAAAGATTCTCATCCAGCCATGCCCTGTACCTTGGGTGATTTCCTCTCGAGAGTAGGCTCTGTTCTCCACACCATAGCTCTGCTTCATGAGTTGAGGTTTGCAAAACGTATCCTCAACAGGGTAATCCATGGGATTCCGTTGCTTCGTGAGCAGCCGAAACTCAGGTGCAATGTAAGCCAAGAGGAAAACCCAGCCATTGGCCACCAAGGCCGAGCTGAGGATGGTATCATCCCACGCAGGGCCAAAGGCGGAAATCCAGAGCAGAGTGATCCATGCCACCCAGATGGCGATGGAGAGAAGCATGGTGAGGAAGATGTGGACCCCGTGTCTCTTCCAGCCGCTGAAGGCTCCACAGAAGATGAAGCAGGACGTGAGGCAGGTCAGTGCCATCAAGAAGAGGACGTAGATGAGCAACATGACAAAGTCTTCATTGCGCCGAGGAGCAGAAAGCTCCGAGAAGATGGCAGCGTTGGTCCTGTTCATGGTGAGGATGAGGTACTCCACGGCAATGACGTCCTGCACGAGGCTGAGGCCCACGGCCAGGCTCAGCATCACCAGCAAAGACAGGGGCCTCCTCCCATGCACCAGCTTCATCAGGTTGAATGCGTGAGCCAGGAGGCAGGAGAAGCAGAGGGAGAAGAGGACGCCGAAGAGGAAGAAGCGGGTGGGCCCAGTGCTGCTGTCGAGTTGGATGATGAAGGCGAAGGTGAGGCCAAAGATCCCCAGGACACCCAGGAGGAAGAGAAACTGGGTGGGGAGCACTTTTCGCCTGCTGGAGTCTTGCACCTTGCAGACGAGAATGAGGAGGGCGACCATGAAGGCCACCGAGGTCACGGCCCCAAGGGCGGCCACTGCTTCGAGGACAATGCCCCAGATTTCAGTAGTGTCACAAAGTCTGTGGTACCTGGCGTCCAGGCTGGAGCGGCAACCGCTAGGGGATGTCGTGGCCATTCTGGTCCTGTGTAGAAGCAAGGTTGGGGGGAAGGACAGGTGAGTCACCTAACACACTCAGGCACAGGGGCCCAAAAAGACCAGGGTGTGGCCCCTGAACTCGCTTCATTAGATAAAGCTACTTTTCTCCAGCTCTCCTGGCAAATTCTAAAGACTGATGAGGGAAAACCCTCAATCTCCCCACAATTAAGCAATAGTAATGCTTACCCTGACACCACATGATTCGGTGGCCGGTTGAGGGGCTCCGGGGCCTCCTTTCAAAAAATAACTTGTCGGGGCCCCTGACATTTCTGGCTACTATTTTGTCAGAATTCATGATTATGGAAATCTCTCAGCTTAAGCTTTGATCATAATGTATCAGTCTCAGGGGTTTTTCCACCTTTGCCTCTGTTTCAGGCATTTGTAAACATCTCATTCTTTTTTTTTTTTAAGATTTTATTTATTTATTTGAGAGAGAGAGAGCATGCGAGCATGCGAGCACGCTAGGGTGGAGGGGCAGAGGGAGAAGCAGACTCCCTGCTGAACCATGAGCCCAAAGCATGGCTTGATCCCAGGACCCCGGGATCATCACAATCTGAGCCGAAGGCAGACGCTTAACCGACGGAGCCACCCAGGTGCCCCGTCTGCATCCCTTTTTTTCATGGATGAGAGGAGTTATCTGAACTGTAGATTTCTCTGTGAAAGGCCAACCGCCCACTTTGCCACCGCCGAATCCTCTTCTTTAGCTCTGCCATCACATGTTGGAAGAGTTTTTTTCCCTCCTTAAAGTCTGTAAGGATGTCGCTAGTCTTATTCCAAAAAGGGATGGAAAGAGTCTTCTCCATCATAACGAGTTCTTTACTAACCATCTACAAGGAGGGAAGTCCTGGCGGGTACACCAAAAACAAGTGATAATCCCGTGAAAGATACTGCTAATAGCTAATGCTCATTTTTACTCTGGATCAGAAACTCTTCCAATCACCTTTCATACACATTAGTTTAATTTCACAGCAACCCTACGAGGTAAAAAAATATTAGCCCTATATTACAGATGAGAAAACTGAGGCAGGGACAAGTCCAGTTATTTCCCCAACACCATACAGCGAGGAAATGGCAGAAGCAGGATTCCAACCTTAAGTTATCTGGCTTTAGGATCCCTGCTCTCACCGACAACAGGAGCTGCCTCTTGACTGATTTCCAGTTGGCCTTAAACGCAATCTGAGATATTCTCATTCTCTCTCTCTCTCCCTCTCTTATGCCCCCTTTTTCTCCCTCATCAGGTGCCCTGGAAACCAGCTCTGTTTAACATCTTGATTCCACTTAGTTCAGCCCACACAGGCTAGGAGCTCCCAGGGGATCGATTACAAAGCAGGTAATCTGCTTGCCCACTTGGGGACAAGCAGAACTGACCCACTGGGGACCCCTGGGTGGCTCAGTCGATTAAGAGTGGACTCTCCATTCGGGGGTTTTGAGATGAAGCCCTATGCTGGGCTTTGTAGTCAAATTGGAATCTGCCTGCTCCTCCCACCCCATGCCTCCCCTTCAGTTCCAGCTCCAGCATGCCTTTCTCTCTCTCTCTCTCTCTCTCTCTCAAATAAATAAGTAAATAAAATCTTTTTTTAAAGTTGATTCACTATACTCTCCTTGCTCTCCCAGACCTGCTTCCTTCTCTGCTCCCCCTAACTTCATGTCAATTTAAAACCCAGCTGATGTCCCAAACCTCATGAAATCTGATTCCTAAGAATTCAGGACACAGTGCGAGGGTAAAATGGGAAACTGGAGCAGAGAAGGAGTTTGTACATTTCCTTAAAATATACAGTACTTAAAGTCCAAAGTCAAGGTCAGGTAAGAGGTTGAAATTCAAAAGTGCTAAGGTTTGTAACAGTTTATCAACAGGCTATCATTTTTTTTTCTGGATTATCTGGCTGTTTATCTAGGACACCATTTCTTTTGTTTCGTTAAATCCTATTTGTGCATGGATTGGGGGGGGGGGGCAGGCAGTGGCTGTAGATTTTCTTTTCCTTGATAGGCTTGCTCACTCAACAGTGGGAAGTTTTGAACTGACTCGAAGAGAGATACGGTCAGGGCAGGAGTAGTGGGCAGAGTTAGAGGAAGAGAAGGCTCGCTGAGAACGCCTCCACAGAAACTCACCAGCGAAAGATCTTGGCCTCCTCTAAGGTCAAATAGGGACAGACTGTGCAGAACGGAACTGGAAAGAAGGCTAACTGCCGGACCGGGAAGCAGCAAAAGGTACAAAACATTCACTACACCCTGCCTCTTTCCTGATAGCAGAAAAACAGCCAGAACGTCGTCACCACACGCCCCTAAATGCTTACAGACAAGACTTCTCTGAGCCGTCACAGCTCTGTGGGACACTGCAATCAAACCAAAGAAAAGAACTCCCATGTCTCCTCCTAACTTACGTCTTCAGATCCAACCACAGGTCAGGGAAACAGCACGGTGGTATATGGAATGAGCCACCGCTCATAACTGTGCAGAACAAAGAAGCATCTTCAACACAGACAGAATTCAAACATCTGCTTCCCTTAAAGGTATAAAATTGGGGGGCAGCTGTGTGGTGCCGTTGGGTGAGTATCGGACTCCTGGTTTCGGCTCAGGTCCTGATCTCAGGGTTATGGGATCCAGCCCTCGTGGGTTGGTGGGGCTCTGCACTCGGCTAAGAATCTCTCCCTCTACCCCTCCCTACCCTCAAATAAATCAATAAATCTTTAAAAAAAAAAAAGATATAAAATCTGCATTTCAGTTAGATGAGCTAATCATTGCCCTAGCATTGTTTTATTCTCATGGCAATTAGGGAAAAAATTTTATATATATATATATATATATATATATATATATGTGTGTGTATATGCAATATAAAACACGCACATACACGAATATTATGTATATGTTAGACTTACAGGTAGGGTGTGTTAGGATAAAATAACTTAAGTAACATAAATAACAAATAATTTATAGCTTCAATCTACCTTCTTAACTTAATGAAATTTGGCTCACCAAGCTTAGCTTTGTGTCATATGTCATTCACTCCACAAATGTTTCCTGAGCACCATGGTGTGTCAGTCACTAGCCTAGAGAGTCGGTGGTAAAGGGGACAACGGACAAGTGCCCTAGCCAGCAGAAGGGACAGACAGAATCGGCCACTACTGGCAAAGGCTTCCAATGGCCCTTTGTCACCAGGGTGTGTCACCTGCACTCTACCGCAGGGTCACCCCACCAAATGCACAGCACAGAGCAAGGACGGGTTACAGGTCCTGTTCGGGTCCTGTTCTACCTCGTCAGGGCAGTGTAGGATGAGAAATGGGAGGACGAGGACGGGCATCCCCTGAAACACAAGTCCCCAAGGTCTCTTTTGCCTGGCGTACACGAACCCACTCTGGTGGTAGTACCGGCAAGGGAGGTGCAGACCGGGCTCGCTTGTAGGTGTCAGGAATATGGGAGAGGAAGAAGCCCCTAGCCCCAGGCCGAATGCAAGTGCCTTGTAGAGCAGGGAAGGGAGGGACCCAGGCGGGGCACATTTCCTCTGCTCTCGCCTTCACCTCTCCACCTCACCCGTTCTCAGATCCGTCAGAAGGGCAATGCCTAGTTGCAAAGGTATTTCCTCCTCCCCATCCCGCCCTACCAGCAGCTCCTCCCCAACCTTTCAAGGTAATTCTGTCCCTTGATGAGCGGTCATCAACATCGTCCGGTAACTATGCAGGACTTTGGGCCTGAGGACTCTAAATTTTGACAGAAGCAGATGGGGTGTTTACCTAAAGGACAGTTGAGGTGCTGGGCAGAGGAACCTTCTGCCCCCAACTGACCCCTCCAACTTAGATCTCTGGACCCCCCCAAAATTAGACCTCTGGGCCCCTCCCATTTGGTGGCAGCTGTGCAGGAGCAGGTGGGGTCTTGGGCCTCCTGGCCTCTGCAGATCAGGGGGCCAGGCTCCAATGAAACCAATGGGCCATGGGTGTGCAGAGGGAGGAAACTAATTTCCCTCAATTTCACCTCCACCTCTCACCTCAACCCTACACGAGAGAAGGGGAAAGAGTCCCTAAAATGTCTTTAGAACACTGTTTTTAGGGGTGCCAGGGTGGCTCAGTTAGTTAGATGGTTGCCTTTGGCTCTGGTCACAATCTCAGGGTCCCGAGATCAAGCCATGAGTGGGGCTCCCTGCTCAGAGGGGGAAATCTGCTTCTCCCTCTGCACCTCCCCTCCATTCCTGCTTGCTCTCTCCCTCTCTCCCTTTTCAATAAATAAAATATATATTTTTAAGTTTTTAAAGACATGCTGACATTTTCAAGCATACCCGCAAAGCCCATGGGCTCATCACTTGATTTCAGAAATTACCCATAGATGGCCAATTCTGCTCCATCACCATCCCACCCCACTCACTAGAGTATTTTTAAGCAAACCCCAGACATCATATCATTTCATGCACAAACACTTCAGTGTGTATCTCTAAAAGATAAAACTCCTTAACTTAACCGCACTTCAAAAGTTAACAATGATCCTGTAATGTCAAAGAGCAGTTAGGGTTCATATTTCCCAATTCTCTCACAAACCTCTTTTTAAAATTTTTCTTAGCAAACCTGTTTTTATCTGAGTGACTAATTTTCTTGGAATTATCCTTACTTCACCTCTGTTAGCCCTCCTCCACCTCTTCCCCCAGCATGACAAGCATTGTGCAATGGGTCTGAAATGTTCTAAAACTCTGAATTTGGTCAGAGGAAACTAAAACTCACCGGACTCATTAACAAGCAGCTCTGTACAGAGGAGGCCCTGTGTCACCCACGGAGTGGCCCAGATGAGGAAAAGAGACCAGGAAGGTGACTAGGGGAAAGACAGGATTCTGAGAAGCTGAAAAGGACTTCTAGAAAGCGAGGTTTGCGGTGGGGGGGAGGGGGGAGGAGGGGGGCAATCAGCATAACAGCCTTGGAGAAGAACATAAAGGCTGGAGCAAGAAAGAGAAAATAGAATGCGACCCAGGGTTTTTTGGTCATCCTTTGGAACGAAAGGCAAGGACAGAGAGAGCTAGGGTCCAGCCAAGAAAGGACTAGCTCCTACAAAGACCAAATGGGGGCTGAAAGAAGCAATTTACTCTCGGACTGCTCTGAATGGGAAGAGAAAGTCTCGTCACTAACTAACCCCCAGCCCACACCAGGCCTGCTCTCACAGCTCTCCCCTCCTAATCGCCACAAGCACCTGGTGCTGTAACCCCCCCTCGTTACCCCTGTCCTCCACCTGCCACAACTGAGGCACAAGTCAGCTGATTCAGCCCAGTCAGGCAGTAACAGAATGGCAGGGCCAGGATTCAAATTGGAATTCTAACCCCAAAGTTACACTGGGGAGCCCTTGGTCTGCAAAGAACTTTCGAGCCAGGAGGGACCTGCCCTCAGAGATGGGTACGACTACATTTGCCCTCAGGTGCTGCCTGACACTTTGAGCACCTGATGAAATCCACTGAGGCACAAAGCCGACCCTTGGGAGCTGCTCCAGCGGCTCCAACTACGCACAGCGTCAGATTCCTACACGGGAAAATAATGCCTGTCCCCCAGACTGGCTGCAGGAGGCAGGGCAGGAAAGGAGGTGTGGGGAGGAAAGATGAGAGCAGACCAGGCGGCAGTACACAGGTCTCCCCATATGTGAACTGGGGCAGAGGCACTGAAAGCCAACTTCAGATCTACCTCTGATTTGGGAAATGACCTGAGAATTCCTTATCCCACATTACCAGACCCAACAGGCCTGTCCTATAGATTCCACCTCTCTAGTATCTCTTGAATATTCCACTTCTCCCAGCCCTAAGGCTGTCCATCTCTCCTGGAGGACTTCAAAAGGCGCACCTCCTTCTCTGGGCTTGTCCTCTCTGAGCCACTCTTTGCAGCCAGCAGTGGAGGGTGGGGGGAAGAGCCATAATCCTGCCCAAATCCTGCCCTCTGCATTCCTATGCTTCCTACCATAGCACTTTTCACACAGCCCTGCTATGCCTATTGCAAAGTCTGAGTCTTCCTCTAGATTCATAGACTCTGAGGTGGGGACCGAGTTGTTCAGTGTTTCTCCCCAGTCTCTGGATTAGCATCTAGCATGTGGTAGGAGCCTAAGCAGGATGGATGAGCGTGCACAGGGAGTGGAGTCTGGTGGGACAGGTGGGGCTGCTCCTGAGACCTGGTTTCCTCTCTAGCTCCCAGTTTGATGTCCTGAGTTCTAAACTCCCTTTCACCCATCCTCCTCCTCCTGTGAGCTGTCTAGAACACACTTTGAGTCTGAGGTAGGGGCTCTGGGCCATGTCTGGAAACATGCTTCCATCTAAATGACTCCAGGTCTCCTCGGAGAGCATGAATCCTGAGACTTCCCGGTAAGTGGAGAGGAATTTACTAGAATCCAGTCCTCCATTCCCCCCAACTCCCTGATGACCAAATCCTGCACTGTGGAGGAACACGGTGCAGTTTTAGTGTGTGTAGTCTTTGGCGTGGGATGTGAGGAAAGAACTTTTCATTCATTAGTCATAAAGGCGAGCTCCCCCTTCGCTTATGGCAGCTGCTCACTACACTCCCCACCCGCCATCCAGTAATTCAGACACCTGCAGACAAGGCCTTGAAGTCACCTGGCACTGTCCTAAACCCCTCTGGAATGAATCAGGGCGTGAAAAGTTAAGTTCTAAAGAAAAAGGAGCCGTAAAAGGCAGAACAGAAGAAGAGCACAAGAGGAGGAGGGGCTAGGGGAGGAAGAAAGACTGGGAGGGAAGGGAGAAGGGGGAGGTAGGAGTCACCTTCAGGGCTCAAGCCCAAGCCCCATCCTTACCCCACCATTTTAGAAAGAACTGGTTTCAGCTGCAGGGGTGGACACCATCTCCTGGAACCTCCCTCCTCTCCCCTGTAAAATGAGGGAGGGGTGCTGAACTAGAGGGTGCGATGGGAGTCCAGCCTCACTGTTCTTCCCTCTAGGAAGCTCCTTTTAAGGGCAAATGCTAAATCTTTCCCCTCCCCCTCATTCTTCTTCTTCTTGCCCCCCTGCCATCATTAAAAGAACACGTCTTGCCAATTCCTCATCAAACCCCAAAACGGGGCTGGAGGTGACTCAAGGGTCTGAGCACAGGCCAAGGAGATGGCCACCAGGCGAAGGCACACCTGCAGGCCAAGCCACCTGTAGTGGAGCAAGGCTGACCCTGGACCTAGACTCGACCTTCGCAGTCTTACCGCACTGACTGCTACACAAGGACCAATGTTAGCACTGATGACTCCTCCAGCTTCTGGAACTCCTCTCTTCTCCCCAGGGGGCTGGGATGCTGAAGCCTAGATCTGCAAGGTTGCTTCCAGGGGCCAGACTTGCTGCGGCAACCCAGCCCCCACTCCTGGCCCGCCCTTCCTGGCCCCGCCCCACCCCAGAGTATGGAGCCTGAATAACCTGGGGCCCCCAAGCCGCCAAAACCGATCTTATCTTCCTCCTAGGAGACATATCTCATCTGTCATCTGAAAATGAAGAGGACAATACCTAACTGTTCGCAATGCCTGAGGAATAAATACCAAATAACTTGTGATGGTTGAAGCTGAGTCTTCACCTACCCCAGCCCCGCAAAGGCGTGAATTTTCAGCATTTTAGTTTTCTCCCTCCTCTTGAATTGCCCCACTGGATACACTGTGATAGCCACAATATAACTATGAGTAAAAATAGTGAGGACTAGCATCAGATACGGAGCTCCCCAGAGCCAGGCACAATACTAATGGTTTCTGTATTTATAGGTATTCTCTCCTTTACCTGTGTTTACATCTGTTATCTATCTCATTTACTATTCCTACAACCCATTTTACAGGTGAGAGTTACATGCCCAGGGGTGCCTGGGTGTCACAGTGGGTTGAGCATGGGACCCTTGGTTTTGGCTCCGATTGTGACTGCAGGGTTGTGGGATGGAACCCAGCAGTGATCTCAGGGTTGTGGGATCCAGCCCCAGCCCCATATTGGGCTCCGAGTCTACTTGAGACTCTCGGTCCCTCTGCCTCTGCCTCTCCCGCTCACTCGCGATAGCTCTCATAAATAAATAAATAAGAATTTACATGTCCAGTGTCACACAGCTGCTGAAACTATCCCTTTACAAGCGGTCTTAATCATAATGCAATTTTTCATTTCATCTCGAAATCACTGTTAGGGACTCTGAAGTTTTTCTCCCTGACTCCAGCCTCTCTCCACTTGAATCAGCTCTGAGAAGTCTCCACAGTGAGTGATCCTACACTCAATCGACAAACATTGAAGTGCCTACTTTGTGTCACCTACTGTGCTAAATGTTTGAGTCACACAGGTCTGAAGTGTGGCTTCTGCCCCTGGGAGGACGAATAGGATCCCACTGACATACAAATAAGGGGGGCACAGGGTGTGCAGGGAAGGCTGAGGACACATGGAAAACAGCCGTGCCACCTAATGGGTCTTTTTTTTTTTTTTTTTTTTTTTTGCTATGGAGACCAAGGAGGCAAGGCATGAAGGATGTACAGCGACTAGTGGGCAATTTTTAGGAAGGCAGAAGAGACAGGGCTTGGGGAATGAAGGAGTCCAGGTTCTCAGATTTCTGGCTTATGCAATTGAATGGAACTTAGAAATACAGGCTGGTGAGGACCAAGGCCAAACAGAGCTGTGCTGAATCTAAGGTAAATATGGGCTGGGCAACAGGCGGCATCCAGAAATGATGAGCACAAAGTCCTCCCGACAGTGTTTCACACTGTTTCATTTAATTCCCACAGCAACCCTTCTTATTATGCCCCCTTTCCGCAGTTGAGGCACAAAGAGATTAAAGAACTTGCCTGAGACCTCATGGTGCTTAGAAGCCAGGCTCGAGGACCCCGGGTGGGACTGACCGCCTCTGCCCTTGGACCTGTGAATCTGAGGCTCCCATCTTACGCACCAGGTGGGCCTAGAAGGGGTATGTGAAGCCTTGAGAGAAGGACCGGATCACACAGGGAGCAAGTATGGTGAGAAGGGGGCCAAGGGCAGGCCACGGGAACACCATCTCATCAATGCAGGAGTCAGCGAAAGGTGTTCAAAAAAATGATCAGGGGTTAATAATAATAATAATAAGCCCGAGGGGTTTCCCAGAAGCCAAGGAGCAGTTTCAAAAAATAAATAAATAAAAATAAAAGAATAGTCAATACAGTTAAATGCTGTCAGGAAGGGGAACAAAGAAGGGACGGGATCTTTGGATTAACATATTAGCTCCTTTTTATGTTATAAAAGATTCAGTCCGAATTTGAGTTTCATGGCTTTTCTCCAACCAGTCCTCCCACCCCTTTCCTCCTGCCTTCCTAACTCCTCCTCTCCACCTCCACACAAGGCAAGTCAATTTTCTTCCACGAGTTATTTCTATCCAGAAAGGAAGTGGGACTCACCCAAGGCCTTGTAATAAAGTCATGTTCTTTGCCTCCACGTGTGTGTTGTTCTCTCAGCCAGAAAGACCCTTCCCCTCCTAGTCACAATCTACTTACCATACTGCTTCAAAACTTAGCCCAAAACTTACCTCTATCTTGAGGTTTTTAAAAATTATTCAACCCATCTTATTCTAAATTTGTGGGTCTCTTCATTACTTCCTAGTTTTTCCATATATATGTTTTACATTATATACGAATACCAATGCTGACTCAACTATCAGCTAACAAGCTTCTTGAAGTAACAGAGAGAATTTTCTATTTCTTGGTATCCTCCTGATGGGCGCTCTGCTCTGCACAGTGGTTGCTGAGCCAATGTTTTGGACTAAGACTGACCACTGAATATTTACTCAAAGCAAGTTATTTATTATCCAGTGTTAGTAATGGGAAGGAAGAAGTCTTGAAGATGAATATGTACTGATGCTTATCCTCATATTTTTATCTAGGCTGAGTTCTAAGACAAGGGTGGAGTCCCACAGGCATTTCTCTGCCCTTGATGAAGGAAAGTGTCTACAGGGAAATCTCCAGGATTCCCTGTTCTGAGTAGTCATCCTAATTCTGATGACATAAAAGTGATTATGGCAACATCTTATGAATAATGTCTGAATAATGTCACTGAATTGAGCTTCTTTATAGTCACTGGGAGGGAAAAAATTACCGAACCTCCTTAGGCAGATCTAAACAAGTGTAACTACAGTGCGGATGGCAGTCTCCTCACTTTTAGGCAGTTTCCTGGATCATTACATCCCACCTTCCTCCATTCTAACCAAAGCACATGACATTTAGATCATTGTAAAATAAATTGTTGGAATATAAAATAAAATACTGGAACTCTTTAAAGAAAAAAAAAAAAAAAGAAAATATGCTTTTGAGACAAACTTCCAAATCTTTTAGGCCCAGGAGTTTAAGAATTAAAATATTCAGGAAATAGATGGATAAAGTCCTCTACTGGTATGCCAGCTCACAATTCTCAAAGATACCTTCTTTTAAATGTTTGGTTTTTTTTTTTTTAAAGATTTTATTTATTTGAGAGAGAGAGAGAATGAGCGGATTGAGAGGCAGAGGAAGAAGCAGACTCCCCTCCAAGAAGGGACTTTGATGCAGCCCTTAATCCCAGGACTCCAGGATCATGACGGGAGCCAAAGGCAGATGCTTAATGACTGAGCCACCTAGACACCCCTTAAATATTTTAATATATAAAGGGAACATCTTCATGTTCAATCCAACCAAGTCCCGAACTAAACTTAATCATCTCTCCTTATAGGCTTTGTTTCTAAGCCCTGAGAAGAGAACAACCAACCACTCAGCACCCAAGCAGACCCAGGAAAGGATGGAGAGAGCAAACCACGTGGCCGAAAATTATCTGGCAATAGCGAGCAACAGTTATTACAGTAAGTGTAAATGGTAATGTTTCAATTCTGAAAAAAGACTAAATTAAACTATAATAATACTTATAAGAACATCACCTAAAACAACAGGATTCAGAAGCAGTTCAGAGTTGGGGTGCCTGGGTGACTCATTTGGTTAAGTGTCCAACTCTCAATTTTAGCTCAGGTCAAAATCTCGGGGTTGTGAGATGAACCCCCTGTCAGGTTCTGCCCTGGGTGTGGACCCTGCTTAAGATTCTCTTTCCCCCTCTCCCTCAACCCCTCCCCCCCCCAAAAAACAAAGCAAAACAAAAAAAATTTTGAAAGCAAAAGGAAAAAATGTAAATAAATGCAAAAATAAGCAATAATAACAGACAGTGTTTATTTTTCAGGTATTATGTATCAAGTACAAAATTAAATACGTAAAGAAATAAAGTAAGAGTTGAAGGTAAAGAAATAAAGTAAGGTGAAGGTAAAGAAATAAAGTAAGAGTTGAGGTATAAATATCACACATACTTAAAGCAAAAAGATATTATATGGATCAAAAAACTTTGCTTTATTATTGCTTTATAATAATTAGGGATAGTCCACATTTAAGACACAACTATTATAAACTTTCTTGCACTGAATAACACAGCACCAAAATACATAAAACAAAAACTACCAGAAACACAAGGATAAATCAAAAGAACTACTATAGCTATAAGAGACTTTAGTATTTCTAGGAGACTTTAATATTCTTTTTTGTTGTTGTTGTTGTTAAGATTTTACTTATTTAGAGGCGCCTGGGTGGCTAAGTTGGTTAAGTGACTGCCTTCGGCTCAGGTCATGATCCCAGAGACCCCGGACAGGTCATGATCCCAGAGATCCCCGGATGGAGTTCCACATCAGCTCCCTGCTCGGCAGGAAGCCCGTCCAGGATCATAACCTGAGCCGAAGGCAGACGCTAACAACTGAGCCACCCAGGTGCCCCAAAATTTTAATATTCTTTATCAGTCCTCAGCAGATGAAAAAGACAAAGGAATAATTAATATGGTAAATTTTTATAAATGTTCTATGGATACCTTAATTGAAATATTCTCTATGTTCAGATGTTCTCTATGTTCATATCCATTGTTAATGTGTTCATATCTCCATTGTTAATCATGTAATTCAGATCCTCTATATCTGTGATCAGCAAACATTTTCTGTAGAGGGCCAATGAATAAGTAGGCTAGGCTGTGCAGGCCACATGTTTGTAGCTGAAAGCAACCATAGATATCAGCATGGCTGTGTTCCAACAAAATTATTTACGAAAAGAGTATGTGAGATGTGTGTGACCGTGGACCTAGTTTATCAGCCTCTGCTCTGTATGATTGCTTCTGTTGAAGTGGTTATGGAACATTTACAAAAACAGTATGTTTTAGACCACAAAAAAAAAAAATCTGACATCCTAAAATAAGAAATACATAGACACATATCACATATTCTGGCCACAAGGCAATAAATACAGAAACAAAAATAGAAACAAACACACCAAACTACTCAGAAAATCTGAGACCCCCTCAAATGAAAATACTATTGAATTCATTGGGGGTTTTTTTTGTATTTTTATGATTTTATTTATTTATTTGACAGAGAGAGGGATCACAAGTAGGCAGAGAGGCAGGCAGAGAGAGAGGAGGAAGCAGGCTCCCTGCCAAGCACAGAGCCCGACCCTGAGGACCCTGAGATCAAGGCCTGAGCAGAAGGCAGAGGCTTTTACCCACTGAGCCACCCAGGCGCCTGAATTCATTGTTTTTTTTTAAGGTCCTAATATACCAACACAATAATTTCCTGGCCATTTTCTTAGCTCAGTCTGGATTTTTAGACAGAAGTAGACCTGAAGACAAATTTCCAAAATGAGCAGAATGAAACCACAGTTAAAATCCATTTCCAGGGACTCCTGGGTGGCTCAGTCAGTTAAGTGGCTGCCTTCAACTAAGGCCATGATCCCAGGGTCCTGGGATCCAGCCCCATATCTGGCTCCCTGCTCAGCAGAGAGCCTGCAGAACCTCTCCCTCTGTCTGCCACTCTACCTACTTGTGCTCTCTAACTCTCTGTCAAAGAAATAAATAAAATCTTTTTTAAAAATAAATGAATAAATTAAATAAAATAAAATCCATTTTCGATTTTCACTAAGGAGTAGAATACAAAGAAGTAGACTCCAAAGAGGACTCCTAAAGAGACACCTGCAGATACAGAGGGCCTAGAATTTCAGCCATGGGAGGGAGCTGGGGGCCTTCCCAAGACCCGTTAGAGGAATACGAGGCCCAGGCCCTGGTGTCTCATAGCTACACACTGTGGCAGAGCCTGGATGAGAAATCAGTCTTCTGGACTCAAGACTGAGAGCACCTCCCAGGAATGTTCTGCTCCTTTCTATCTGCCCTCTGAGCCCACATCTTCCCATACCCTCAGAGGAGCCTTCCTGTTTCCCAGGTAACACTTCTGCTGACTCTTCCTTTCTGCCATTCCTTCCCTCTCCTAGTAATAGCCAGCACACAGATCTGGAGGCTGGACTTCTGACCCCCCATTCTCACCCCTCCCATAGGCCCCAACCCATTATATCTGAAGTGGTTCAGGTGTTCCTCTTCAGGAATGAGCCCAAAGTGGTGACTGATTCAACTGAACAACAGGTGTGTCAGAGGAGAAAATCAGCCTGGAAAGAAGTCAGGAGCCAAAAATCCTTCAAAATTCCTTGATTCTGAGCAGACTTCCTCTACGACTAACCCTTCCTTCCCCGTGGACATTTAAGGGAGCACTTTAGACAGCCTTGAGGCCACACCCGGATCCTATCTAGTTGTTGCCAGAAGGTGGGCTGTTATTGGATATTCAACTTCCATCTGCCCTGAGGGTCCTGAGCAACTTAAAGGACAGCTGGGGAGGGGATGTGGTGAGACCCACAGCCTGACACGTCAAGAAAAGCGGTGGCTTCTACAGTCTACTTCCCAAAATTCAGAAGGGTATGCTTGTTGTGGAAGTACAAAATAAATCAAAACTTTTCAGTACTTGCGTCAAGTAGCAATTGTCACCATCTCCCACACCCTCAATCCCCAACCCTCTCCACTCCCAATCCCTTCCTCTAAAATATTCCCCAGGCCTCCTGGGCGGCTCAGTCAGTTAAGGTTAAGCTTTGCTTTCCGCTTTGGTCATGATCCAGGGTCCTGGAATTGAGTCCTGCATCGGGCTCCTTGCTCAGTGGGGAGCCTGCTTCTCCCTCTCCCTCTGCCTGCTGTTCCCCTTACTTGTGTTCTCTCTCTCCCTCTCTCTAATAAATACATAAAATATTTTTAAAAATAGAATAAAATTGGGGCGCCTGGGTGGCTCAGTTGGTTAAGCGACTGCCTTCAGCTCAGGTCATGATCCCGGGGACCCAGGATCAAGCCCCACATCGGGCTCCCTGCTCAGCGGGAAGCCTGCTTCTCCCTCTCTCACTCCCCCTGCTTGTGTTCCCTCTCTGGCTATGTTTCTCTCTGTCAAATAAATAAATAAAATCTTTAAAATAAAATAGAATAAAATAAAAAATAAAATCTTCCTCCTTTTTTCCTTCCCCTAGTATGATCCCAAAACTGCTCACCTGCCCAGCAGGATTCCACCGGCCTAAAGTCTGTACAACGTGTTTGACCACACACTATTATCCTATCTTTTAGCCCTCCGCCTCTGTCTTAGCCTGGGAAGCTCGGGGAACAGGGTGGAAATCTGAGCTCAGTTGAACTAGAGAAATTCCTTTCTTGGGATTTTTTTCCTCATAGACAGCTGTAGTCCATTACCATGGAGTTCTCTTTTCTTGTATCGCAGCCCGCGCAGCGCCTCACTCCCACCCCCCGGATTTAAATCTGGAGGCCGAGCGCGCCCGGCGCGGCGTGCGCCTCACTTACCCCTACGCCCTGGCTTTGGCGCGTGAACTAGAGCTGCTCGCTGCCGGCGCCGTCGGAGGCCGCGCTGGAGCCCCTCGGTGCTGGGGAAGGCAGCAGGCGCGATCCCGGTCTCGCGGCGCCTAGCGGTTATAAAGGCAGCTGTCGCCGGAGGGAGGGAGCAAGCGAGGGGGTGAGCAGAGGGACAAGGGGCGGGAGAGGGTCAGAGGGAGAGGACACGCCTATTCCAGTTCCGCGGCACTGCCTGCTGTTAGGAAAATAAAGTGAGGGAATGAACCGCGCCAGGGAATGAACCAAAAGCCGCCTGATGTCAGCGGCAGAGTCACCCTTGAAATGGGAGAGGGGGGGGTAATAGGGGGAACCAGCTCGGCCCCACTTAGCGCATCCAACTCCTGCGGGACGCGCGCACCGGCGGATCCCATCGACCCGAGGAAAGGCGACAGAGGGGACCACTCATGGAGCCGCAAGCTGTCACATCCGGGGCGGAGGCTGCGGGGGGGGGGTGGGCTGACACTCGCCCTCCCCGCCGGGCACAACCTCGGCAGGGCACTCCCCTGCACCTAGGGCAAGGACTCGCGAGGTGGAGCGCCTGTTGCTCCCGGGTTCCCCCGCCCGCGCGTGCGCGCGCCTGTAAGTGTTTGTGGGAAGGAGAGCTGACCGCCAGGTGGTCCTCCCTCCCCTGCTGCGGGAGCAGCCAGATTTTCTCACCTTTCCCCTTGGCTGAGCCTTTCCGTCACTCTCACCTACCAGTGCGGAATGGGACGCCAGGCGCGGGAAAGGCGGGACCACACTCTCTGGCTTCCTAGCCCCTAATCGAAGCCAAGTGGAAACCAAGGAAAATTCCGCGGGGATCCAGAGTCAGCTCCGCAACTCCGCGTCTAACTGTCCTCAGATGATCACCATTAGTTCTGTCCCAGGGCTGAGACATCATTATCTCTGCGCTTTCCTAACTGCCTCTCTGAAAGCCCTAACAATGAACGTTGATGAGAATGGAGACGCCAGATAAAATTATGAAATAAAGGAATTTGCCTTTGGTGTCCGGTTCCCCCTCCCTCGCGGCCCACTCTTCTTCCATTTATCAAGCCAATCCTAGTGAAACTTGTCTTTGTTTACTCGTCAAACAATCCTCGAGTGACTGCCCCTCGGTGTCAGGGCTCAAGCAAGGCTCCGCCCCAACTGTCTTGGCGGAGGGCGGGAGTTCTGGGCTTTTAAGGTACCTATTAAACCTGGTAAACTAATCTATGTTACTATGCCTGTGAATTCATAGGTGGAGGCCTAGAGCTCCCCAGCTTTGTCCACCCACCCCAAGTTTCCAGAGTCTGTTGGAATTTTAAAGTGATTTTATTCGGTTTTCATTTCAATCCCAAGAAACCGCAGCCAGTGTCTTGAGTCTTGGAACATTTCCCTTAGGGTCTGCAGCCCAGGGTTCTGCAGCTGGCCAGCACCCTGAGTTCCCCAGGCTCCTAGGTGTGTGTGTGTGTGTGTGTGTGTGTGTGTGTGTGTGTGTGTGTGTGTGTGTGTAGGAGCAGCTGAGAGGTTGGTGGAAATAACAGTGCTTTTAAGTGTGTGCCATCAGCTAAGGGAGGTCTTCTCTCTGGCCCTCAGTTTTCTTGTGTTCAAGGAGGACACTGGACAGGACCAGCCTTGTCCAACAGATCTACCATTCAAGCCACAAACGTGAGCCACAAACCTAATGTTAAATTTTCTAGCAGCCACTGTGCAGAGAACACCTCCTCCAGGGAAGCGGGGCATGGCCAGAACTGGGTGCTAACCCATTCTTAGACCACCTGCTTCTGGATCAGGCTTTGTAGGTAGCAGGGTGGCTTCCTCGTGAGCCCTCCATGCAAGGATTTATGTAAAAAAAAAAAAAAAAGAAAGAAAGAAAAAGAAAAGAAAAGAAAAGAAAAATCATTAATTAAAATATTTTTTAAAATTTAAAATTAAAACAACGTTTTCTAGCAGCCACTTAAAATAAGTTTAAAGGGGAGATTACTTTTTACTATATTTTATTTGACCCAGTGGAACCCAAACATCATTTCAGTATAGTTAAGCTTTTAAAAAATATTAATGAGCCATTTTGCATTCTTTTGTTTCAAACAAGGGCTATTGAACACTGGGCGCTCGTCAGTTTGGAGTAAGCCACATGGAAAATACTCAAAAGCCCTGTGTGGTTAGTGGCTCCCAGGACCAGGAGCCTCTAAGGGCTTTCCAGCTCAGGCATTTTAAAACTCTGAATCACCACGCCCAGGGCGAGGTTCCTGATGTCCAGAAAAAGATGTCGAGTATCTGAGGAGGGAGTGAAAACAGAGAGGACATGACTTTGGGAATGTCTTCCCATTTCTTGTCTTTCCTAGGACAAGAAATTCAGGGAAACCTAATGAGAAAGCAGGTAACTTTGTTATGTTTTTCCTGCCACTTCTTGTTCTCTGGGTAACAATGGGGACGTCCAAGCCTGTGTGTGGGTGTGTTTTGAGGGAAAAGCTACCCCTGACCATTATTCTTCCCCCCTTTTTTTAGTTTTTATATAAATTCCAGGTATTTGGCGCCCCTACCTGGCTCAGTCTGTCCAGCATGCAACTCTTGATCTTGAGGTCATGAGTTCGAGCCCCATGCTGGGTGTAGAGATTGCTTAAATAACTTTTTTTAAAAATCTTTAAAAGAAAAAAATAAATTTCAGTTAGTTAACATGCAGTGTAATATTTGTTTCAGGTGTACAGTTTAGTGATTCAACAGGGGCTCCTCATCATGACAAGTGTCCTCCTTAATCCCCATCACCTAGTAACCCATACCCCTTCCTCCCCTGGGTGGGACCATCAGTCTGTTCTCTTTAGTTAGGAGTCTGTTTCTTGGTTTTCCTCTCTATGATCATTTGTTTTGTTTCTTAAATTCCACAGTATTGAGGTTCCTCAAAAAGTTATAAATAAATACAGTAATTGCACTAGTAGGTATTTCCCCAAAGGAAACACCCATTATTCTTCACTTTGCCACTGACGTCAGATTTCCCACCTCGTTCTCTTAGCACTCTGTCTTCCACCCTCCTTTTAACCTCTTTTTCTCCTCCCATCCCTTTATTAATACACCAGCCCAGCACCAAGCCAGGACACCCCAGAATACAAAATTAGGGAGGTACTTACACAGCCCTGAGAGTGAGTGCTTCCTTAATCTGTGAGCCCTGGGTGCCTTGCTTGCCTCTCCTAGTCCCAGCCCTGTCCCAGAATGCCCCATGGGGTCTGGTTGTGGGGTGGGGGTGGCTGGGGTAGAGACCTAGCAGGGTGAGATAGCTGAGGAATTTTGAGATGCCCCTGATGGGGACAAGGAGGGGGCCCATAGATTAAATAATTCATTGGCTAGTTCTCTTATCCTAGACTAAAATAGTCTGGAGAACAAGGCTGAAGGCCTTTGGAAACCAAGGGAAGAAATGGTGTAAAGGGAATCTGGAGACCCAGGTATGACTCCAAGTCTAGTTAGCCTCCTTTGAGTGTTACCTGGCTTCAAGTGACAAGTAGCATTGTTAAGGGACACAGAAGGGAAGCTCACATGACTGGAAATGAGATGAGAAGAGAGAGCCTCACAATAAGGGTGCCTTGTTCCCCCAAAAAAGAGGCTGGTGTGATGCTGGAGGGGACCTCCATTCAGCTGCAAGGCCAGCAAGCGGTCATTTTCCATGGGGATGGACCTGGGTCAGCCTAAGGCTGGGAGCCCCCAGAACCTAGCCCCTGCTGACTCCTCCCTTACCCACGCCACCACCCAGCATTGCCTGGATCCCCACTCTTTTTTTTTTTTTTAAGTAGGCTGCATACCCAGTGCAGAACCCAATGCAAGGCTTGAAGCCATGACCCTGAGATTAAGACAGCTGAGATCAGGTGTCGGATGCTTAACTGACTGAGCCAACCAGGCGCCCCCCCCCCTTGATTGCAGGAATAAACCAGGAACCAATGTGCTGGTCCTAGCCCTTTAACCAACACTACCTCAGAATTGGGGAACCTCAGGCCCAGGACTCGCCCTTTCTCTCCCTTCACTTCTTCATTCAAAAGATGGAAGGTAGCACCAACCCCCCTCCCTGACCTCAATTAAATCTGATTAAAGAAGCACCTGAATCAGTAGTAGAAAAGGGCAGGGGGATTTTCGTTCCTCAGGGCATTACATAAATGGAAATGCTAGTGTCAGTGACTAACGTGCCCACTATCCCTGCGAACAGTGGCCTTTCCATTCAATAATAGCTAAACCATGCAGGAAGTGCTGGAGAGCCAACCACGCACCAAGCATGGTAGGGAATATAACACAAGTATGAGAAAGATGCTCCTAGGTCTCTATCCCCTCAGGGGAACTTCCATGCCTATTCAGCCATTGAACAGCTTGGACCATCTTCTATATCGCTGTGGGGGGCTCAAGCGATAGCTGCCTTTAAGGTGCTCAGTTTGGTGGGGGGTGGGCAATTACAAAGTGAAAGCAATGCACTGTGCCTAGTGTTGTGTGGGAGAAACACCCAAGGAGCACAACTGGGACGAAGGCCACACCGTCAACACTCCCCACAGCACTTACGGTGGCCCTCACCCGGGGGAGAGGCTTCAAGGATGCGTAAGAGCTTTTCACCTGGAGGGGAAGAGGGGTGAGGAAGGGGGAGAGCATCCCAGGCTGAGGGGACAGAATTTGCCAAGGCAGGAAGGTATCAACAGTCGTGCCCATTAATACACTGTGAGCGCAACGTGTGGGCAGTGAGAGACAAAGCTGAACAAGTAGACAGTGGCCAGACTGAGTGTGGAATCCCAGATTCGTCTGGGAAGCAGAGGGCACTGGAGCAGGAAGCAGGGGCCCGACGGGGAGCCGTGTGTGAGCTGGATAGCAACTCCAGGGGCCCAAAATCCAGAGACTTGTGTCCTTAGAAGAGGACACAGAGAGACCCAGACACAGAGGAGGTAAAGAAGAAAGCCATGGGGCACGGGCAGAGCCTGGAGTTCCGCTGCCCCAAGCAACACCCACGGTAACAAGAGCCAGCAGCAGCTAGGTGGAAGGGCTGGGCGAGTTCCTCCCTGGGGCTCCAGAAGGAACTGACCCTGCCAACACCTGGATTGCAGACCTTTAGCCTCCAGAACATGAAAGAATAAACTTCTGTTGTTTTTAGTCACCCGGTTTGTGATACTCTGACTAATACACCTCTGAAACGCGGGCAATTTTGTATCCCCCTTCCTCTCCCCATCTGCGGGTGACTGGTGACATGAAATGCTGAAAGGAGCCTACCTAGCACAGCGGGCGTCTCAAGGGCTTCATGTTGAAGTGGCCCAGGTTTCGCCTTTCCACCTCCACCAGGTGGAAGGGAGAGAAGTGGAGTGTGCAAAGGGTAAATATGGACGGCTCAGGAGAGATGACACTTGAAGCCCTGGAATGCAGTGCGCAGGGAACCCGCGCTTGCGCTCAGCCCCCTGGCCAGCCACCAGCCGCTGTGCTGGTCTCGGGTCTCTAGTTAGCGGGCTAAGAAGCAAGCCACCCCCCACCCCCCACCCCCCCACCCCGTTCCAGCCCAGGCCTCCCCACCTGCTCTGGGATTGACTTCAAGGAGGTTACACTAACACTCAGGGTCTGAATTCCCGAGGGAGGTTCTGAGTTGACACGGCCATGCTGAAACCACAGAGGCATTCCCAGTAACCCCAAGGCTGGGTTCGAGAAGCATCCCATGAAGTGCCCAGACTGGTTCTGTGCTGGGAAACCCAATGCACACAGTGTCTCCTCCTTCCACGAGCTCTCTCACCTAGTGGATCTCTCCTGACCTCTTTCTCCTCTCCCATTTCATGCTCTTTCTTTTTCTCCCTCCTTCCCTCCCTCCCTCTCACCCTCTCTCCTCCTCTCACTCATCCTGCTCTCCCCACTCCCTCTCTGCAGTTGGGCTGCACTCAGTCCAGGAACTTAAAATGAGCTTGAATGATTGAACTTTGGAGTTAGGAAGACCAGGCCAGAATCCCACTAACAGCTCCAGGGTCTGTTTCCTCATCTGAAAGAAGGGAGGGCTTAAAGTTTAATTCGCAGGATTGTCATGTGCATCAAATAGAACTATACCCAGCACCTAAGCAGGTATTCAGTAAGATTCATTTACTCACTCTTGGATTTCCAGCACTGAAGGCTGGAAGGCAGCTTCTAGAGTCTGTACACGAAAGACAAGCAAAATGGTGATGCTGGCAAAATTGCCTTTCAGCATCTTGCCGTTCAGGCTTTCCCTGCCCTAACAATTACCCAAACATCCTTATACTTTCCATACATTGCTCAAGAAAGAAAGAAAGAAAGAAAGAAAGAAAGAAAGAAAGAAAGAAAGAAAGAAAGAAAGAAAGGAAGGAAGGAAGGAAGGAAGGAAGGAAGGAAGGAAGAAAGAAAGAAAGAAAGAAAGAAAGAAAGAAAGATTAATTCAGACTAAAGTGTTCAAGGACTACCATGATTGCCAACTGCCCACCCTGGGAGTATTTTCTATTTAATAGAATGGCCTACTAATTTCACTTGACAATAAAAAGGAATGAAAGACTGATACACACATCATCATGGATGAATCTCAAGACATTATATCGAGCAAGAGAATAACAGAACATACTGTATGCTTCTGCTTATATACAATTCTAGAATAGCAAAATTTATTTGTGATGACAGGAAGAAGATCAGTGCTTGTTCAGAACCAGGGATGGGGGCTGAGGACTTTCTGCCAAGGGGCATGAGGGAATATTTGGGGGGAAAGGGGTCATGGATGTGTTCTATTGTCTTCACTGGGGTTGTTACACAGCTGTATGCATTCTTCAAAACCAACAAACCGTGCCCTTAAAATGGATGCATTTTATTATATGTAAACGCTCCATCCATAAAGATAAGTACAGAAGGAAAAAAGAAGGCCTAAGAAAGAGGTTGATGTCTAACACTAAAAAAGTCATCACTGAGAGTAGAATTCCAGGGAAACTGAGGATAACACATCCAGGATGTGGAGGGCATTTCAGGAGAACAAAAATCTTTGCAGACATGAAAAGCTATTTTGGAAATGTGGTTCAGACATATGAATATGGGGGGTTTTGAGATGACCCATCCTCCTTCCTGTTTGTTCTACACCCCCCAGTTTGAGCCTGTGGTATTTCATCATGCAACAGACATGTTCTCAGTATCTCTACAGGCCAGGAATTCTTCCAGAAGGTAGGGAGTCCAAAGCGGACAAGACAAAGTCTGTCCTCGTGGAGCTTAAATATTAGTGGAGGGAAGAAAATAATAGTGAGATAAATCGTTTCTGATCAGCAGAGCTGGGAAGAGGGGTTGGAGGGACAGGTGTTACTTTGCCCAGGGGTCCAGGGAAATCTTGGGGGGGGAGGCTGCATGTGGGCAAAGACCTGGACAGAGTACTGGGGTGAGCCTTGCTGATATCAGGAACATCAATGCAGGTCCTGAACCCGGCAGGTTCACAGAACAGCAAGGAGGCCCCAGGGACTGGGGAGGAATGTGCAAGGAAAGGAGAAGGAGCTGAAGTCAGAGAAGAGGAGCGGAAGGAAAAGGGAGCAGATCACCTCAGCCCTTGTGAATCCTTGTGAGGTCTTGGCTTTTACACTGAGTGAGAAAGGAAGCCTGGGCAGGGAGGGGTGACTTTTACAAGGGTCGCCCTCCCTATGTTGACAGTGCACACAGGGCCTGAGGACAGGGCTGGCAAAGCTTGGAAGCAGGATGCCCATAGGAAGCCATTGCTAGAGAAGAAGACTGCAGAGAGCACCTGGAGCAGTGGGGACCATAGGAAATAACCAGATTCCAAATACATTCTGATGATAAAGGCAACAGAGCTTAATGAATTGAATGTGGGATACGAAAGGAGAAAAAAGAGTCAGGGACATTTCTAGAGTTCGAGGCTTTGGATATACAGTTGACCGTTGAACAATGTGGGGGCTGCGGGCTGACTCCCTGTATAGTGGAAAGTCCAAGTATAACTTTTGGCTCTCCGAAAACTCTGCTATTAAATAAGGCTACTGTTGACCAGAAGCCTTAGTAATAATATAAACAGTTGATCAGCAAACATTTTGTATGTTATGGGTATCATACCCTGTATTCTTCTAATAAAGTAAGCTAGAGAAAAAGAAAATGTTACGAGACTATCATAAGAAAGAGAAAATTCATTTACAGCGCTGAACTGGACTTACTGAAAAACCTCCGTGTATAAGGGGACCAACACAGTTAAACCAGTGTCCTTCAAGGGTCAACTAAATGCAATTGAAAAGAAAATCCTTTGGGGGCTCCTGGTTGGCTCAGTTGGGTAAGCGACTGCCTTCGGCTCAGGTCATGATCCCGGAAACCCGGGATCGAGTCCCACATCGGGCTCCCTGCTCCGCGGGAAGCCTGCTTCTCCCTCTCTCACTCCCACTCCTTGTGTTCCCTCTCTGACTGTGTTTCTCTGTGTCAAATAAATAAAATCTTTTAAAAAAAAAAGAAAGAAAAAGAAAAGAAAATCCTTTGTTATATGTGTGTTATCAAGAAACAACTAGAGGGCGCCTGGGTGGCTCAGTTGGTTCTGCTCTGGTCATGATCTCAGGGTCCTGGGATCAGGACCCCGGCTTGACTCAGAGCCTGCTCTGCCCTCTGCCTCAGCCTTCCCTCCCCCTGCCTGCTCTCTCTCGCTCTCTCCCTGTCAAAAAAGTGAATAAAATCTTTAAAAAGAAATGAGGGCCCTTGTTATAAATTATTCTTTAAACCAAACGACCATATTTTCAAAATTAAAAGTGAAACCACGTGGGCCACCCGGACAGTGCTGTCCCACACACAGGTGCGAGAGGCAGATTCAGAAATACAATAACTTAAATATTGAAATTTCTAAGACATGTTAAAGGCCTATGGGACCCGTTGTGTGATGAATTATTTGAAACTGGGATGATCCCATAAAATGTTACAAACCAACTTTTCCCAACAGAATTATAGAAGCAATTTTTTTCATTGATTCTCAAAAGCATTGTGAAATTATGGATTATTTCTCGGTCGAGCCCCTTGTGCCATTGTGGCTGAGCTGGGTGAACTGGAATACTTTCATAGGGAAGCAGGAATTTGGTGACACAATCATCAAATCCTCACGTGAAGTCTGTTAGTCCCCAGAGTGGTTTAGAATAAGTTGGTCATCATTTAGCCTAAGGGGGAAAATATAACAGGAACCTAAATGATAATTTTTTCTATATTGTTTTTCTCCTCTCTGATGCCATCTTCCATGAGTTTAAAGTCAAAGGTTTTTCCTCACAAGGGTTTACAAGCAATGATTCATTTAGAGTCCCCGGATAGAACCATGAATTCTTTCCTCTGCCTGATCACAGCGCTTATCTCTCAGCAGATAAACTAAGAGGAAAGGGATGAAAACATTTCTACTCACAGAGGTTGGAGCACTCCAGAGTTCCAACTTAGGAAGACTCAGAAGACCTTTATTTCCACAACTGTTTTCTAGCAAACTTGTCAAATGCCCTCAATCTCCCTATGCCCCTGATTTGGTAGGGTTGGCTCAGACCCCTAGAAGAAAGAGGACATTCTTGAAGCTTACTTGATGAGGCACTGAGAAAATATTCATACCAAGATAAGAAGGTCAGTAAATAAAGTCCATTCTCCTCTGAGCCAGAGGATATATTTGGCATTCCAGCACAGACTGGTCTGAGGTTTTGAAAAAAAAAAAAAAAAAAAAAAAAAAAAAAAATATATATATATATATATATATATATATATATATATATTTATACAGCCTCAATCATGATTTTCTGAGTCATCAGAAGAATGAAATACCTGAGCGAAGAAAAGCTAAGAACCACATACTGATCGAAGGCCTACTTTTTTTTTTTAAGATTTTTATTTATTTGTCAGAAAGATAGAGAGAGATCACAGGCAGACAGAGTGGCAGGCAGAGGCAGAGGGAGAAACAGGCTCCCTGTGAGCAAGGAGCCCAATGTGGGACTCGATCCTAGGACCCTGGGATCATGATCTGAGCCAAAGGCAGCCGCTCAACCAACTGAGCCACCAAAGCATCCCTGAATGCCCACTTTGTGTAATCCCCTTTTTAGCACCAAAGCACTAAAGAGAACAAACAGTCCGTGTATTCTCTCAATAAACTTGTCCAATACACCTACTACATGTTAGGTGTGTGTAGTGTTTCAGATGAAACTGAATCAATGAGTAAAAGGGCCTTACCCAAATCAATAAATCACCTTTGCATCAAAATGTTCTTAGTCTCCTCTTTTGGGTTGTAAAATCAGCAGATTATTATCTTGTGTTGCTTGTTCTTTCGTGGCTATTAGTTTATTCAGTGTGTTGATGGGGGGACCCCAAGGAACATGGCCAAAATGGCTAATGTCCCCTGGCAGTAGGATGAGAGGAGTCCGACTCTGCTTTCCAGCCCCAGGCCATGTCTGGGTCTGATTCCAGTCTCATCCCAGAGACCGGCCAATGGCTCCAGAGGACCCAGGAGACTAAGGAACTGATGAATTCCAAAGACAACATAGACCCGAACCAGAGTGAAACTCCCATGGAAAGATTGTGGGCTGTCACTCAGGGAACACCCTGGGGCCCACCAGCAGGGACAGAGGGCCATGGCAGCTCCCGACACACCCTCAGTGGCGGCAGGTGCAGAGCCAAAACAAGGGTGCCATTGGAATTGTCACTTGCTCGCCAGCCATTTCCTTATTTCTCTTGTCCTACCCCAAACCACAACTGCTTGAAACACCTTCCCAAGAAACTGATGGGTGTGACCTGGGGAGGGAACAGTGTAAACAGGCATGGACAAAGCCAAGTATTGAGAAAAGAAGATGATTTTAAGGGAAAGTGCAAGAAGATGTAGCCACCTTCATATCGTTTAAGATATGAAGTTTCCCCAAACCAAGGCTTGTCCTAGATCCCCTGAGAAAGAACTTCTGAAGGAAGGCCTAGGGAAAGTTTATTTTGCCATTGTAAAGAAATACGGCTCTCGGGGTGCCTGGGTGGCTCAGTTGGTTAAGCAACTGCCTTCGGCTCAGGTCATGATCCCAGAGACCCGGGATCGAGTCCCACATCCGGCTCCCTGCTCGGCAGGAAGCCTGCTTCTCCCTCTCTCACTCCCCGTGCTTGTGTTCCCTCTCTGGTTGTGTTTCTCTCTGTAAAATAAATAAAATCTTTAAAAAAAAAAAAAAAAGAAAAGAAATATGGCTCTCTTCCCACAAAATAACAGTGTGTGAACGTGTGAGTGTGTCTGTGTGTGTGATCCAGCCATACTTTGCAATGTTGAACTATTAGTTAATAATATTTGGGGGTGTAGGTAGCACTTGGCATGTGTGTCTGGTCCATGATGGACATCTGTAAAAGCAGGTGTAGGTGGGAATAAGTTTGATCAATGACAAGACTGAAGTTCAGAGAGACAAAGGGACATGGCAGACGTCCCCTCTAGTTACCTGGGGGTCAGGACTAGAACTCAGGTCTCCAGACTATTTGAGGCAGCCAGCTGTTTATCACCCTAATCCCCCATCACGACTTATTTAAGGATAACATCTCAGACAACAAACTCTTACATTCTGCATTTTTAAAATCTACATTTTTACTCCTTGATACTCTCAAGAACCACCAGTGCTCCCTACTTTCTCCAGTGCAGGGGCTCATAAACAAGCTCCATGGATCACACACAATCCAGGGATCCAAAGGTGGATTCCAAATTGAGAACCCCTCTCCATAGTCAGAAATGTGTGTGCATTTTCCTTGAGAGACTGTCCATAGCTTTTGTCACATTCCCAAAGCTATCTATGGAGGGATCAAGGTAGAACCACTATTAACCTATGTCCCTGGCACTGTACCTACCAGTGCAGATTAGGTTTTCCCTGGCTCTCAGGTGTAAAAGGACGTCCCTACAAGTGACATAAAGGGTACAGTCGTGATATACCAACAAAGATCTGGCTGAGAAACCCAGGATCAGCCTAGAAGATTAACATTTCCTTATTCTGACATTTTATTGGAAATGTATTTTCTTATAACCAAGGATTTCTTTCTCTCTCTAAGGGACACCTGGGTGGCTCAATCAGTTGGGCATCTGCCTTTGGCTCAAGTCATGATCTGAGGGTACTGGGATCGAGCCCCACGTCGGGCTCTCTGCTTAGCAGAGAGTCTGCTTCTCCCTCTCCCTCTACCCCTCCCCCTGTTTGTGCGCTCTCTCTCTCTCTCTAATAAATAAATACAATTTTAAAAAGTAAATAAACCAAAATACATTAGAGAGGGGCACCTGGTTGGCTCAGTCAGTTAGGTACCTGACTTAAAATTTCGGTTGTGATCTCAGGGTCATAGGATTGAGCCCCAGGCCAGGCTCTAGGCTCAGCACAGCGTCGGCTGGAGAGTCTCTCTCCCTCTCCTTCTACCCCTCCTCTCCACATGTGTGCTCTCTAAATAAATAAATAAACAAAAGATAAATAAAGTCTTAAAAAAATAAAATATATCAGGGAATATTCATAAGAAGGAATGGCTTCGAAAGTCAAGTATCACATGGTTTCACTTGCGGTGCATAAGGGGTAATGTAGAGGACAGTAGGAGAAGGAAAGTAAATGGGAAGTAGGGTAATCCAGGGAGAGAAACGAAACAAGAGAGACTTTGGACACAGAACAAACTGAGGGACTTGTTGGGAGGGGGGTAGGGGGATGGGAGAGCCTGGTGGTGGGTACTAAGGGCACCTATTGCATAGAGCCCTGGGTGTGGGGAATAGGGAATGAATCTTGGAACACTGAGAAAAAAAATTTAAGTAACAATAAAAAAAAAAAAAAAGGAATGGCTTCTTTTTAACTTTTTAACTGGTGTTATGGATTGGATGTTTGTGTCTCCCCACAAAGTTCACATGTTGAAATCCTAACTCTCACATGTGACAATATTTAGAGATGGGGCCTTTGGGAAGTAATTAGGGTTAGATGAGGTCATAAGGCGTTGGGGAGGGGCTCATGATGGGATTAGGGTTCTCACAGGAAGAGACACCAGAAACTTTGCTTGCTCTGTATGTGTGTGCGCGTGCCCGCGTGTATCCGCGCATGCACAGACACACACACAAAAAGGTCATGTCAGTATACAGCAAGATGGTGGTCTCCCGCCAGCCCAGAGAAGGAGCCGCCATGAAACTACTCTGCCGGCCCCTTGATGTGGGACTTGGAGGCCCCGGATCTGTGAGAAAATAAACTCTGCTGCCTCAGCCCCTCAGTGTGTATTTTGTTACAGCAGCCTGAGCTGACCAACACAACCCATTCAGTTTCTTTTTCATGTCAGTGACAACTGGCCTCTAGAATTTTCAGTTTCCACGCGCTTGTGCTTTCTTTGTCTCATTCTGGGCCTTGACAGAAACCATCAAAGCCGATGCTGTTTTCAATTTACAGATGAGAAAACTGAAGCCAGAAGAGGTAGGCGGCCTTGACTTGGGTCAGCCTTCAGAGAACCTGCAGCACCCACACAGCCAGCCCCTTACCCACAGGCAGGCCGTCCTCCCCCTGCATCCCTCCGCCCTTGGCCCCTTGGCCCAGAGCATGACTGACTCTGCAGGGCCGTGGAGGCTGTGTGCTCTCTGCCCTGGCCTCCCCGCTGGCCTCGCCCTGCTGAGCTCATTTGCAGCTGGTGTTCCCTCGCGGCCTTAAATACTCAGCTTTTTAGACACGTAGTCAGGTTTGGCAGGGGCCGCAGCTCCTCCCTTAATTTCTCTTTCCCCAGTGAAAATAGCTGACAAACTGACTTCACTGGTGCCAGGCTGGCATCTCTTAGCAAATGTCTCCATTCACAGCCTGTTTTCCATGATTCATATTTGGTGCTATTATTTTATTTCTGTGCATTCTAAGATGCATGACAGACCCCTCAAGTGTCTGTACTTTATTTAGTATCAATGAAGGACTTCACCTCATTTCTTGGTTTCCAGCTCACCTGTCACGTAGGGGCTCCTGGCGGGCAAGGCCAGTCTAGTCTAGAACAGGCAGGAAAGGGCATGCTCTCAGTCTGGGGTCTTCTGCCAGCCCACACCCCACTCGGGCTAATTCCATATCCTTTCCTATATCTCTTCTGTTTTCTGAACAGCTTCCCACTTCTTATCTGCTCTTTTGTCTTTTTCTGTTTTAAGCAAACATCTGCTGAGCACCTTCTTATTCCAGATTCTGCATTACTTGCTTTATATCCATTATCACAATCATTTTCGACGCCAAGAAGCTGATAAACACCTTTATGGCTAGGGATTCAGGACAGATAAGGTTTAATAAGTTACCCCTGGGGCACTTTAGTGGAAACTGGATCTATACCAAAGTGTGAGGCCGTCACTGTAAATGCAAAAGTATTCAGTTCTTTTAGGTACCTGACTTAAAATTTCGGTTGTGATCTCAGGGTCATAGGATTGAGCCCCAGGCCAGGCTCTAGGCTCAGCACAGCATCAGCTGGAGAGTCTCTCTCCCTCTCCTTCTACCCCTCCTCTCCACATGTGTGCTCTCTAAATAAATAAATAAACAAAAGATAAATAAAGTCTTAAAAAAATAAAATATATCAGGGAATATTCATAAGAAGGAATGGCTTCGAAAGTCAAATATCACATGGTTTCACTTGCGGTGCATAAGGGGTAATGTAGAGGACAGTAGGAGAAGGAAAGTCACTGGGGAAAGAAGGAAATGCATGGTTTGGTTTAGTTTGGTAGACTGGAGATGCTTTCCTATAAGACCTTGAATCATATTATCAGGTGTTCATTCACCTGTTCCTCTTTTGCAAGACTTGGCAAATATCATTACTGTTTGATTCTGCAAAATGTACATATTAAGTACCTACTGTGTGAGGGCATTCTACTCATCTTGCACCACCAAAGTTCTCTACTCAAAGGAGGCTCCTAGACTCCCAAAAACTACAGAAAATTCATGAATGTCTCTTTATAATTTTCAGGAGAGAAGTTTCATATTTCTGAGATTTTTAAGGTTTTTCAACACCCTAGAAGATAAGAATGATTGCTATACAGAGGTAAGTTAAAGCCCCCAGATGTTAAGATATTTTTTAAAAAGTAAGAACATAAAAACAGAACTAATACAGATACACACAGTTAAATGAAGCCCCCTCTCTCTGTTACCGTCTGTCATGGAGGCGTGCTGTGTCCATGCGGAACAGAAGGACCCGGTCCCCACCTTCACTCCATCCTCTGCTGAGTCTGCATCAGTCTGGACTCAAGCAAAAGGACCGGCTAAGTTACTCTACCTAAGGCGCTTGGCTGAATTGAAAGGCTCGGGAACTGACCCATCTCTTAGTCAGCCTTGTCCAGTTGGTGTTCATTTGCTATTACTGCTTATAAATCAACTGTTTCATTCCCTTGGCTAAAAAGGGGGTCATCAAGATAAACAATTTTAAGTACACACACACACACACACACACACACACACACATTCATATTGTAATTTAAGACAACAGGGTTCACCATCAACTTCATTCATGCATGCACTCAATCAGTATATACTAACCCTCCTGGAACTAGGCTTTGGAATGAAGGACATAAGTAAGTCCCATCTTTAAGGCCCTCATAATCTAATAGGAGAAACAGACCTAGAAGTACAGGATCACAATACATAGAGCTCAACACAAAGAAGTAAATAAACCAGGAATTTAATAGAAGGAGCAAAGCAGGAAGGATCTCACTGTAGAAATGAGATGAAGAGTAAGTTAAGATGAGACGTAACAAACAAGACAAAAGATGTGTCTCACGACAGGGTTGCTTTCATTCCTGCAAATATTCACTCAACAAACACCAATCCAGCACCAATGCGAGCTACCAGCTATGCACTGACTTCCCAGCCTTCACCTCTGTGATGGCAATAATGCGGAGCCAAAGCACCCTTGGGGTGTGCCTCCTGCCCCTTTCTCCAGACTGACAAAGATAATTTGCATTGCAAACATCCTGGGTGGGGTGGAGGATGCTTCACAAGCAGGGGTTTGTGAGTGGTTTATAAGACAAGTTCAAGTCTACCCCCTGTCTGGCTAAGGGAAAGCCAACCTTTGACATGAGCTCTTTGGGGAAGGCCCATCTAACCCCAACTCTGTCATCTGCCCCAGAGTGGGCAAGGAACATTAAGAAGTCTTATTTTGAAATGTTAATATGGCATGACGTGCTAGTATTCAATCTGACTATTACGGTTCATACCTTGTGTGTAAATATAATCCAGTTCTCCCCTCTGAAGGGTTGCGAGACATGTTCCTGCTTTAGAGCCCACTTTGCCTGCACCTGTGAGAAGCCAGCGGCATCCAGGAACTGATGTCTGTCCACGGCGCTGAACCAAAGTCTGACTGACCCATGATGGGTGCTGGTGTGGGAGCAGGGCATGACAACTCCAACTCCCTTGGCTCCAGTTGGGTCAGGTCTCCTTACCGCACTCCCCACCCTCCAGTGGGCCAGGGAAGCCTGCCTGGGGGAAGCAAGGCTTCACCCAGATCTCCACGGGGAGCACCTCCTCAGGGAGCCTCTCCTCAGGGAGCCTGACCGACAGGTACTGACAGAAGAGGTGCTGCACCAGGAAGCCACAGAGGGGAGATGGAAAGACCTGGAAAAATGAAGTCCCAGTGCTTGATGGTGCTGTCTTGGGACAACCTTGGAGGGTTTTCACCAGTGTCTGGCGTCGTTAGGACTGTTCCTACCCAGGCCTGTGACTGGCCGCCAGCCATTGGGCACTTTGACGAGGGCCACACACAAGTTTTCTTATTTAATCCTCACAACTCCGTGAGGCAGGCAGTCCTTGTGTTCCACTTTCCAGGGAGAAAACTGAAGCTTAATAAGGTTAATAACTGACCCAAGGCCACAAACCTTGAGGAGAGCCAGAACCAACCCCCAGTCTCTCTGGCCAGAGACCGAGCTTTTCATCATCACGTTGTCGTTGAAACTGATGGTCGCTCTCTCCAAGGGTTTCCTGGATTGAAACTAGATCTCTGCCCCTGAAGAGAGGCCCGGGCCAGCAGTCCTCAGGCTCCCCACACTCCCCAGTGGAGCTGCCTGTCCAGCACAGCACCAACCTCCTCCCACAGTCTTCCAAAGGAAACCAGGAAGCCACATTTCTCCTCACAGGGTGTTTCTGATATACCCTGAGGGGAGTAGAGGCTCCAATGGGATCCTGCTCTGAAAGGCGACACAGCAACCCTCGTCTTCTCAGGGAGACTGCACTGAGTTGAACAGCAAATAGGCTTTATCATTGGCTCTTTATTCACTTAGCATTTCCTTAACAGTGACTGCTAGAACTGAGCTATGCATCAGGGTCTGTGCTCAGAGCTACGCATCTGAGCTGTGCTAGGGTCAGGGTTACCAAGATTAAAATAAAAACAACAGCTTAGCCCCTGCCCTTAGAAAAGGTAATGGTCTAATTTGCAGAGGAGACAGGTAGATAAACTGGGGCTACAGTGTGGGAAGCACTGAAAATGTGAAACAGTGAGGAATACGACCATCTGGGTTTTAGTTTTTGGGTGGGTTTGGCACACACGTGCTCTGGAGTTATTTAAAAACTGTTAAGCTTCAGTCTCCTCAGCAGTATGATGTGGATAAAAGGCTTATCTCTTAGGGTTGCTGAAAAGATAAAACAACAAATATATGCAAAATGTGTTCCTGGTTAGCTCCCAGTAAATGCCAACCTTCACAACCTTGGGGAGGTGACTTAACACTTTCCTCCTCAGCTTCCCACTCTGTAAGTCAGGGCTAACACATCTTCCAAACCTCTGGATTTGTCAACTGACAGAGATTGCCTGAAAACTCTGAGAGGGGTTCTGGGGACAAAGGAGAGAAAACCATCAACCTGCAGCCGGCTTCCCAGGAGAACATGTGTGAGCAGCACTGAGTTGTAAGGTGCCTACTCTTCCAACTGGGACAGGCGTGGGTCTGGAAGTGACCCACAAGGGCTGGAATAGTGACAAGAGGCTCCCACAGAGCCTCAGTGGGACCTGAGCTATGCCTTGAAGAACGTGTAGGACTCTACCAAGGAAGGCCCCACATGGACCCAAGAACAAGAATGGGGTGTTGGTGGATAAGAGAAGAGATTAAAATAAATCCTGCCAGGGGTCATTTAGAATATAATCTAGACCCTCAGGGTCCCCTAAGCCAGTGGATAAACACACCAGGCTCATTTGTTGCCCATGGTCCCAGCAGCCACTCTTGCCTCAAATGTCTCTTCTCAGGGACTCATTCCTCCCAGCAGCAGCCACTGGGGTCACTTATTCTGAGCTGTTCCCAGACCTTCTAAGAACTATGAACTCCATGACCAACCTGTGTCCACAAAGGGTATTTGAGAAACACAGCTTGATAGGGCAAGGGTGCCCCCACTGAGTAGCCAATCAGAACTTACTGGTGTTCTGTGTGCCAAATAAAGTAGAAAAAGCAAATCAACACTCTGATTCTGAACCAAAGGAGAATAAATGAGGCAGTTATATTTTAAAAAGGGGGGTAACCCTTCAAATACAGTTGGAATAAAAGCTCTCCTTCAAAGAAAATCACTCACCTTGCCCAGTTTCCCTTGAGTGCAGTGATTTTGGGGGCTGGGGGCACATCTATTTATTATTAGCAGTTGCAGGAGTAAGCAATAGAACTGGAAACCACACGTCCCACCTGAACCATCCCTGCCCAGTTATTTGCAGCTACGCATCTGGCTCCATCAAATAGCACATATTACACTTGTGCCTATATAAACAAGTGAAAAGGGCTAATTTCCTGACAGGAAATTCCTGTGTGATTAGTCAACACCTCCAGTCCCTGGTCTGTCACTAGCCAGCACTGTGACCTTTAGCAGGTTCTCCTCTCTCCATCTCCATTGCCATAACCTCAGGCCAGGCTACTATATCCCCCTTGTGGACCACAGCAGCTTCAACTCATCTCCCTCTCCCTCCAAGTATTCCCATGGAGACCTTTAGTGTAGAGATCTTCCTAAAATCCCAAATCTGGTCACATCTCGCCTCCCCAAAATCTGCAACATCTCTTCATTTACTTTTGGATACAATGCAAACACCTCTGTACAACTTACATAGTCACGCCCCGGCCCTGCTTACCATTCTAGACTCAGTCCTCCCTCTCCTGCCTCTGGAGTCATTTGTTCCAGCCACGTTTAACTTCCTGTTTCCCTGTATAATACTAACAATAACCAACACTTAGTGAGTGTTTTCCATGTACCAGATATGACTCTAAAGAACTCTTCATGCACTACTGATTTAATCATTTCAGAGCTAGTAGATAGCAATTGTGATTATCTCCATTTCACAAATGAGGAAACCAAGATGTAGAAAAGTTAAATAATTATCCAAAGTTACCTGTAAAGTAAATCATAGAATCTAAATACCCCATGGTTATCATCCCCTGTTCTTATCTCCAATGTCTTTACACAGAGGTTCCCTCTTCCTGGAAGACCATTCACACCCTCCTTTTTTCTTCCCCACCCTTTCTTCACTTGGCTAACTCGAAGTCTTTGTCTGAGTAACCCCATGCATGTATCTTTTCCTCTTGAGTTTTCCCTCCTCAGATGGCCCTCCCTGCTCAGTGGTAGTTTCCAAAGATGGCGCCCAATGAATGATGCATCCCATCATGTGTGCCCTGATGTAGCTGCCCTTACATACTGACTCTCAGTTGACCCTGTGACTCACAACAGAGTATGGTAGATGCGATGCTGAGTAATTCCTGGGCCTCAGTCATAATAAGCCTGACAGCTTCCACCCTTCCTTCCATCCTTCTGTGGCCAATCAGACACTATGTAAGAAGGACCGCATGTTGTAAGGAAGCCAAGGTCGCCACACGGAAAACTATATGGAGCTAGAAAGATGCTCAGCCAATCCTCAGCAATTTTAGCCATCAAAGCCAGGCACCAGGTATGTGATAAAGAAACCATCTTGAGGGCGCATGGATGGCACAGTTGGCTAAGTGCCCAAATCTTGATTTTGACTCAGGTTGTGATCTCATGGTCGCAAGATGGAGCCAAGCATCGGGCTCTGAAATCAGCATAGAGTCTGCTTGAGATTCTCTCTCCCTCTGCCCCTCCCCCCCACTCATGCTCAATCTGTCTCTCTCTCAAAATAAATATAATCTCAAAAGAATGAAAGAAAGGAAGGGAGGGAGGGAGGAAGAAAAAGAAAGAAAAGGAAGGGAAGGAAGGAAAGAGGGAGGGAGGGAAGGAAGGAGGAAAAAGAAAGGAAGAAAGGAAGGAAGGAGGGAGAAACAAACAAACCATCTTGGGTGTCCAACTTGGTTGAACCTTCAGATAACACTAGTCCCAGCCACCACATGACTGCAACTGTATGAGAGACCTCAAGAGGGAACCATGTAGCTAAGCCACATCAACCTACTGAACTGTGATGTTATTTTGAGCCACTAATCTTCAGTGTGGTTTTGTTAACCAGGACTCAATAACGAAAATGGGGATACAGTGGTGAACAGAAGATTGTGTCTACCCCCAAGGAAGTTTTGGCCTAATGGCAAAGGTGGTCAAGCAAGCAGGCAAGTACCAGACAGTATGAGTTTGGGTGGCAGAGAAAGAGAAAGGGAATGACAGTTCAGTCCTTAGCACAATCAAGCTGAAAATTGACAAAAGAAAGCAGTACGGTATTGTTGATAAAAGTGTGGGCTTTTGAGTCAGATAAAGTTGTCCAAATCCTGGCCCTATATTTGTGTTCTGAGTGACTTGCAGAAAATTTCTCAAACTCTCTGAGTATTACCCTCATCATTTATAGGATGGGGATAATAATGCTTAGTTTAGAAGATAGTTTTAAGAGTTAAATTAAGTACTGTTTGTAATGTTCATCACATAGCCTATTATGTGGTAACATCCTGTTTATAACATCTATATCGCATGTGACTAAATATAGTTAATTACTGAGAAAAAATATGTTCCAACAATAGTCTAGGTTTATCAATGCTCACATCAAAGTAATAGCAGAAAACTCCCTCGACTCATGGAACTTGTCTCCGTGTTATACAATTTAGGATTAAATCATGGAGTTATATTCCAGTTACTTGAAAGCCCATATTTTGGGGAGAGGATAAAAAGGGGGGATTATTGCTTATACCTTGGTATATAGTAAATAAGACATTGGACTGGCCACTCTTGGAGAGCAGAAAGGGGCATTGTGTTCATCCTCATTCCACATGCTGATAATAGCACCTGCTATATGGTAGCTGCTTCCTAAATATGGGTTGAATGAATGAAAGTGAGAACTCACAACAACTAAGCATGTATATAGTTCTAGTACTAGGCTGAGCATTTTACTGAGAATATCTCATTGACTTCTCATACCATCCTATGACTTAGGTAATATATTTATTTCTGATTGAAACCACTCTCCAGCATCAAACACCTTGTTTCATATTACTTGCACCATAAACTTGAGTCTGATCCTTTTCAGAAGCAAAAGTGTGGCTTGTCTTAATTGGCTGCAGAGAAGATTCTCACTGCCACACAGAGCTTACCTTCCAATTACTCCCATAATTATGTGAATAACCTTTGGAAGCTAAAATAAGCCGGTGAAGTCAAGGTAGCTGACATAATTGCCTAGTAAGGGGAGTTGAATGAGGGCCAGGCATGTAGATCCCTTCTAGACCATGACTGAATTTGCAATTTATGTATGACAGGCATCCTGATCTGGGAGATCCAACTAGATATCAGGAGAAAAAGAACCTCTCTACTAAAAGAGAAGGCTCTGCATTTCAGCTCCCTGTCAAAAGAGGGATGTACCTATGACTGGGCCTGGTCGGGAGGCAGAAACCACACAGTAATTTCAATAGGGAATTTTAATGTAAAGTTTAATGTAAAGAATTATGAGACTGTAATAGGAGCATAATTCTCAGATGTAAAGAGAACTATAACGGGTGCCTTAGGGCTGAGGGAGAATACCCAAGGAGAGACAAACTTGAAGGTGAGGTTCCATCCCAAGGGTGGGCTTCAAAGTTCACTGGAGATTTGTTTGGTGCTGCTGGATGGAGGGAAAGTTCTCTGGGTTGTCCAGGCCAGAGCTGGTCCAGAATTGCTGGGCAGGCAGGAAGCGACTCCTCTGGGTGCACGCAAGCTGAGGCTGGTGGGCAGAAGGAGTAGGGGCACCACTGCAGGCCTGGAGCATGCAGAGCCACGAGAAGGTGGTCACTGGGCTGGCATTGTCTCAAAAAGACTGCACATTCTGAGCAAACAGTGAGGGCAGAGCACCAGTGTCCTAAAGAGCCACAGCACTGACTACTTGTGTAGCAAGAGCAAGAAGGGAAAACTACAATGCACCAGAACTAGGAAGAAAAGCCTACCATTTCCTCTTCAAGCTCCCTCCTTTAGCCTCTACTGAGACAACTTAACATCATTCTCAGCATGTACAAGAAATGCTTAGAGTCCAGCCTATCATCACAGAGCAGGCACTGAAGGGTGCATTTGGAGCTAAGAGCTAAGGCTATAAAGTGATAAGTGACATAGTACCTATGTATGAAAGGAAGGCAAACTAATACTTCATATGGAAAATGAATGAGCAGGTAGTCTTTTCCTCCTTCTACAAAAAACACCATAAGGCATTTTCTTGGTAAGATCTCCATACCAGGGCTCTGTCTCTGACAGTAGCACAGAAAAGTAGGCTTGGATTTAGGTAACCGATTTACCCTGCCTGGTAGCAAGCAACCTTTGAATTTGAAGACAGATCACGGAATGTTCTGATTCACCTTGGTGGTTTCATATGGCTTTGTCACCACTGTTCTATGTTACATGCTTTACCAAGCTAGCTATAATTTCAGTCTAAACTACCTCTTATCCCCTTGAATCTTTCTTATGTAATCAAAATGTAAGCTTGTCTATATGTAGTGATGCTCCAGACAATAAATGTAGACTCCAATGTCAAGAATATTTGCCATTTCTAGAGTTCTGCCATGCACCACACTTTTGCTTGCTCTGGCCTACTGAAACTTGGTAGAGTCAGAGCCTCCTTATTTGTGTCCTAATTATTTTTCTGAGCTTTGAGGACTGCTTTGGGTCCACAGAGGATTAGCTTAGTTTCCTAGGACCATATAACAAAGTTCCACAAACTTGGAAGGCTCAAAACAACAGAAATTTATTCTCTCCCAGTTCTGGAGGCTAGAAGTTCTAAATCAGGGTGTCAGCAGGACTGTATTCTCTCCGAAGGTCTAAGGGATGTTTCTTCCTTGCCTCTTCTTACCTTCTGGGGGTTACCTACAATCCTTGGTGTTCATTTTCTCCTAGATGCACACTCTAAATTCTGCCTCCATCATCACAGGGCCCTTCCCTTGTGTGTCTTCCCTCTCTGCCCGCAAATCTCTCTTCTCACAGACACCAATGATTGGATTAAGGCCTACCTTATCTAGTATAAGCTCATCAATCTGATTACTGCTGCAAAGACCCTACTTTCAGATAAGGTCACATTCACAAGTACAGGGGATTAGAATCAGAAACATCTTTTTGGGGGAAACCTGGGTGGCTCAGTCGGTTTAGCATCTGCCTTTAGCTCAGGTCATGATCTCAGGGTCCTGGGACCAAGGCCTGTGTCGGGCTCCCTGCTCAACAGGGAGGCTGCTTCAACCGGTCACTCTCCCTCTGTGCATTTCTCTCTCTCCTCTCTCTCTCTGTCATAAAATCTTTTATAAAAAACACATCTTTTGGGGAGACATAATCCTACCCACTAAAGAGCACTGCTTATCCTTCTGTTTCCTCTATACATAAATATGACATATGCAGAAACTACTTCAGCATGCATCCAGCAATTGCCAAGACTGGCTGAGAAGTGGGAAAGATGAAGAACTGGAACATTCTGGTTTCTAAAACCAATCTCTATATTTGGTTGAGGTCCAGACATTTCAGAAGTGGCAGGGAGAGAAGACTGTGTGCAATCCCAAGCAAAGGTATAATTTAGTGAGTAGGTATATATATATATATATGCTTTTAGCAATAAATGTAACTCCAAAAGTGTGGGAGAGGCTGATCAAGCCAATAGGCATTGACATGGGTCCATGGACTGCCATTTTCAGGTCTTGTTTGTTTTTAGCTCATTTATGTCGCAAGATTACTTACCAGTTGCCCCACTAATTCCTCTACCTTAAATGTTTTCCCTCATCTCTCCACCTCTTTTCTATTTTAGGCCCCTCCATGTCCTAAATCCTCTGTGGAACCTTCCTAATTTCATCTCCAATCCATTCTACTAACATTGACTGAATGGCATTATGAGGTAGGCACATTGCTTGGTGCTTACTGATGGGTAAAAATGGATTGTCTCACCTCTCATTGTGCTTATAATCTAGTAAGAGAAATAGATACCAAATAACCAAATATAATACTATGACAAATGTTACAAAATAGAGATGCAGCATGCAATCATAGTCTCCAGTGGGAGGACTTGGCCTAGTCAGTGATGTCAGGCAAGGCTTCCTGGAAGAAGAGAATGCTTGAGCTGAGGTCTGAAGGATGGGTAGAAGTAACATAGGTGAAGACAGAATAGGAGAGCAGGTAGAAGAAAATAGCATGTGCAAAGGCCCCATGGCAGGGAGGAGCTTGGAGACTAAAAAAGGCCATGAGGGAGGGAAGACAAGTAAAAGAGTTGCTGGTGAGGTTAGTGGAGACGTGCCAAGACTCTTTAAGTGGCTTTGTCTTTATCTTTTCTCCAAAGAGCAATGGAAAGACATGGGGGCTTAGGTGAGTTGTTGGTTTGTCTTTCTGACAGTTGACAATAGTTGCTTCAGCTAGAGAACAACTCTGGAAAAAAACAGATATTAGCAACAAACATCTACTTGGGCTGACATGGTCTGCCTCCTCTAAATTCATTTATTCTGTATTATTTGTATCCCCCTTACTTGGCTTACCAGCTGTGTAAAACCCTAAGCAAGCTACTTGTTTGAGCTTTAGCTTCCTCTCCTAGGAAGGGACACTATTAATAATAGATACCTTAGAAAACTTCTAGGCAAATTAAACTAAGTTAAATAATGTACATAAGACACTTAAAAAAGCATCTGATACATAGCATGGGCTCAGAAATGTTAGCTGCTGTTATTTTAGTATTACGTCTTAAGAATTAATTTTCTATTTATTCTTTAATTACTTATGCCATATAATCAGCACTCCATTTTAATTTCGGATCATCCTTTAATTGTGCACTTCTTAATTCTAACTCTTCAATTAAGACTAAAAACTCCTTAAAGGCAAAAGCTGATAGCTCTCTCATCATCTATTATGCTGATGATCTAAATACTTGTTCACCAGTTAGACCTTCAGTTTGCCCTGCCTCTACTTTCATTTATTTTGAATCATGCAAGCAGCATAGAAAGGTGGAAGAATGATGTGGGCTGGCAGAAAAGGTGGGAAGAGGGAATGTGGTTCTAATCATGAACATTGACCTCCAGGGTTGAGTGGTCCAAAGAGCAGATGCCAAGAAGGTGCACTTAGAAACCTCTCAGGACCCAGACACAGAAGTCATTGTCGTCATCAGGGTTAAGAGTGTCTCTTATTAGTACTGAATTAGCTCTTATTCTTCATGCAGCTGTGTAAGGGTGGTGTTATCACTATGACCCCCATTTCACAGTAAGAAGTGCAGCACAGTGGAGAGTGTGATTCAGCACCCAGGGTGACACAGTCCTCACACACATAGCAAAGGGATGTCACTGAAGTCAGACAGAGGACTTGTGGTTTGAGCAGAGTATTGAGTCTGAGCAGAGTATCCCTTAGCCTTCCCTGTTCCTCCAGGTCTCTCCAGCACTGAGCCCGCACCACAGACAGCAATATGCTGCCCATGTCAGACAAAGTTGTGTTCTGTTTCACCTAGCTAGAGGCTTAAGGCAGATCACCTGAATTCTCCATTTGCTGTTTCCTCATCTGAAAAAGGAATGGACTTTCAACAGAAATTTACACTTTCATATGCAGAAGTGAACTGTAGCTATTCTCCCTATTAACCTCCTGTCAACCACTCGGGTGAGGTCAGACAAGCTTCTGTGCCATACATTTCCTGGGTTTTCCTGGCTTCCGTATTCCCACTGCATCATTGTAAGTACTGACTTGGCTTATTGCTGTGCTTTGTACAGTATTTGTGCATTTTGGCATGCGACAAAAGTTAAATCAGAAAACCTTCATGTGGTATCACTGCATTTGTTTTGGCTTCTAACTTGCAGAAGAGATCCTCATTTTAGGTCTTAGTATTTTTCTAAAATCGGGGATGAAAAGGAAAGCAAGCCAAGCCACTCTTAAGTTGAATCTACAGTGAGCTCGAGAAGGACATAAATGAGTACTGTTAGCCCTGACTTAGGTAGAGATTAAGGGAAGTGGGATGGTCAAGCACCATTTAGCGTGGTGGCCCTTCCAGGTTCAGGTTCAACACCAACCAAACCTGTCTTGGACTTACTAGGTGTGGTGAAACAAGATGCTACCTACAGGACAAGCCGAGTTGAAAATAACAGTGTGAATGCATAATTTTTTTCCTTTTTAAAAAAAGGAGGTGGAGAAGTCCAAAAGCAAGTAGGGTAGTAAATAAGATGTCCAAGCAGGAGGGCAATCTGGCACAGTGTTGGAGCACCCAAATGGAGTGATGAAGTCACTCTGGAGTGGGGTTAGTAGCAGTTATGTGATACTGATTCTATATAGAAAGATTGATCAAAAAAGGAATTAGTATGAAGGCTAATAAGAGCCATCACTGTTGGAGAAGGAAATTAGAACAACAGAAAAGAAGAAAACTAGAATAAACCCTGTGGTTAGATTGGAAATATTCGCATGAACTCATGTTTTCCAATACAGATATATATAGAAATAGAGATAAATGTACACAAACACGTGTATTTTCTAACTCTGTCCACTGAGCAGGGCCTAGGAGCGAAGACTTCCCAATAGCAATGACCACACATAGAGCCCAGATGTTGGTTTCTAAATGCCATTATATACTAAAAGAAATGAGGCCCCTTGAAGAAATGATTCTTTCTAAACTGTGGATGGAAAGTACAACAATTGCTGGGCGTGCCCTGTGGTGCCAGAAATAAAGAAGTGCTCAAAGAATTATGGGGGTGTATCAAAAGGACACAAAAGCCAGCTGGAAGGGGAGCTCCCCTCTGGCCAAGTCTGGGATAATTGAAGCATCAACATAAATAATAAAACAGGAAGCCATAAAGCCATACTGATATGAAGAAAAAAATTGAAAGCTTCATGAAGAGGGGGTATTTATATTCTTACAAACCACCTCTCCATAAAAGTTACTAATTACAAAAGGAAAAAAAGTAACTGCATAGTGAAGAAGCTCACAGGTACCACCACAACAAATGATCAAGTGACCATATCAGTAATCAGAAAATCAAAACCAGGAGCCACCCGACAGGCTGCCATGTAAAGAACACAGCATCAATTCTATCATATGCAGTTAAAAGTTCATAACCCAAATCTAATCGTAGGAGCACACTATATTCCAAATGGAGGAATATGCTACAAAATAAATGGCCTGCAGTTTTGAATGGGATCTGAGGATTGGACTGTAATGTGTCAATGTTAACTTCCTGATTTTGGTGGTTGCATTTAGGTTAGGCAGAGAATATATTGGTTTGTAGGAAATATAAACTGAAATACTCAGGGATGATAAAGAAGTGTATCAACAATTTTCTCTCAAGTGATTTAGGGTGGGAAAGTTTCCTTGCTATACTTGCCCCTTTTCTATAAACTTGAAATTGTTTCAGAATTAAAATTATTTTTAAAACATGTATGGGGTTGTGCAGAATCACAAGAGACTCACACCCTAACAACAATGGGGTTAATTACAAAATCAAAGCTTTAAAAAAAAGTCCATCAGAGATATGAGGACACAAAGAAATCTAAATGAACTAAATTTCACTGTTATATAAGGGCTTCCATTTTGAAGAATAAAACATTTATAAAAGATGGGAATAAGAAGAGCAGCTGAACTTTCAGTGGACTTTTTTTTTTTTTAAGATTTTTATTTATTCAACAGAGAGAAACACAGCCAGAGAGGGAACACAAGCAGGGGGAGTGAGAGAGGGAGAAGCAGGCCTCCTGCCGAGCAGGGAGCCCGATGTGGGACTCGATCCCCGGTCTCCAGGATCATGACCTGAGCCGAAGGCAGTCGCTTAACCAACTGAGCCACCCAGGCGCCCCAGAACTTTCAGTGGACTTCTAATAGCTGCATGTGGCAAGTTACAGAGCGAGTCTGCACCCACCCACCCATGTATTCCCATGGCCTTCACCAAATTCACAGGGGTCGTAACTCAAATGCTGGGGACGGGTTAGGAGAGCTGAGAGAGATCTCCACTAGTATGCAGGCCTTCTCCAAGTGCACAGCTACAGCCATGAGAAGAGAGCTGAAAAGAATCCCTCTGAGCATTCCTCTTCATGGAGAATACTTCAGGGGCCCTCCAAAGACTGGGGACAGGGCAGCAAGGCAAAGAAAAGTTTCCAAAGATGTGTAAAGCCAGTAACGTGACTGGAAAGCAAAGAGAACTTCCCAGAAACACATACCAAGCAGCTGTGCTAAAAACAGAGAGAGACTGCCATGGTCTGTGAAGCTGGTGGCTGGATATAAAGCATAAAGAGATCTCTGTGGTCTTGCTAATGTCAGATCCCAAGCTCTGCTAAAGGGAAAATCCTTATCCTGCCCTCAAAACAACTGAAGCCAATGGTGACCTAAATCAAACTAAAACAGCAAAAGGCCCAGACCCATTATTTTTTAAGATTTATTTTAGAGACAGAGAAAGAGCAAGTGAACAGGGTGGGGAGTGTGTGGGGGCGGGGAGAGGGACAGAGGAACAGGGAGACAGAGAGTCCTCAAGCACTCCCCAGTGAGTGGCAAGCCTCAAGTGGGGCTTGATGTCAGGACCCTGAGATCATGACCTGAGCTGCAATCAAGAATTGACTGGCCGCTTACCCAACTGAGTCCCCCAGGTGTGCCACCCAGACCCATTTTAAATTTCAGCTTCCTTCCTATAGAGTATGTCCATGGTCAAGGATAAATATTACTTCAATTTCTTTTTTTTTTAAGATTTTATTTATTTGACAGAGAGAGATCACAAGTAGGCAGAGAGGCAGGCAGAGAGAGAAGAGGAAGCAGGCTACCTGCTGAGCAGAGAGCCTAATGCGGGCCTCGATCCAAGGACCCTGAGATCATGACCTGAGCCAAAGGCAGAGGCTTTAATCCACTGAGCCACCCAGGTGCCCCAATTTTTAAAATTATGATGCACATAAGGAAGAAAATCTTATCCATTATCAAGAGTGGAAATAGTCAATAAAAGCAGGCACAGAGTAGGCTTCAATTTTGCAATTATTAGACAGGGACTTTAAAATATCTTTGATAAATATGACAAAGGAACTAATGGAAAAAGTAAACACCATGTCTAAACAATTGAGGAATTTTAGGAAAGAAAGAAAGAAAGAAAGAAAGAAAGAAAGAAAGAAAGAAAGAAAGAAAGAAAGAAAGAAAGAGGAGAGAGGGAGGGAGAAAGGAAAGAGATGGGGGAGGAAGGGAAGAAGAAAGGGAAAATGAAAAGAAGAAAGAAATTGTTAAAAATAAAAAAAATATATGTATCAGAAATGAAGAAGTCATTTGATGGTCTTAGCAGAACTATGCACACAGCAAAAGAAATAATCCAGTAAACTTAAAGTTAGAGCAATAGAAATTATCCAAACTAAAACAGAAATGAAAAATGGGGGGGGGGGAACAGAGCTTCTTAGGTGCTGGGATGATATCAAATGGTCTAACATATTTGTATTTGAAGTCTCAGAAAAAGAAGAGAGAATGAGACAGAATATTTGAAGAGGTAAAGGACACAAATTTTCTAAATGTGATTAAGAAAATCAATCCTCAGACCACATCAGCTCAATAAATTCCAAGCAGGCTAAATACAAAGAAAGCCACACACAGACATATCATAGTTAAAGTGCTAAAAACTAAAGATAAAAATAAAATCTTAAAAAGCATCCAAATTAAAAAGAACAATTATGAATGATGGCTGACTTCTTATCAGAAACAGTGTAAGTCAAAAGACCATAGAAAATCTCCCTTAAAGAGCTAAATAAAAAAAGAAACTTGTCAACCTAGAAATTTAAGTATATTTCAAACATGAAGATAAATGAAAGACATTTTCGGACAAAGCTGGGGGAATATATGTTCATAAAACCTGCTTTACAAGAAGGGAAATGATAGAGATTGAAGTATAATTTGCATGGCTGAATAAGATCCCCAGAGATCATAAATACAAAGCTAAATATAAAAGACCTCTCTAAATTTTTTAAAGACTACTGGCTATTTAAGCAAAACACTAATGACACTGCACAACATATAGCATGACAATCAGGGCTCAAACAATGGGAATTTAGTAAACGAAATTACAGCATCACAAGAGTTGTACATTGAGAACGATAATAATGTTATTTAAAGGTGGATTGTGCAAAACTAACAATTTACTCTAGGGGAAAAAAACACTAAATATAAAAGGTGATGTTTAGTTAAATAGTCAATGGCAAATTTAAAAATATTCAATTTGTCCAAAAGAGGGCAGGAGAAGAGGAACAGAGAAACAAACAATAGAAGGGACAAGCAGGAATAAAATGTCATCTAACCAAAATGTTAGGACAAACCTAAAATATCGAAAGTTACCTTAAATATAAATAAGCTAGCCTACAATAAGAAAATAGAAATTTTCACATCGGGGAAAAAAGACCCAAGTATATGCTATTTTTAAAGAAACGCAACAGAAACAGAAAGACAAAGAGGAGGGGGACTTAGAAAATTTTAGACAAACTCCCAAGTCTGGGGACACCTGAGAAGCAGGGCTTGGAGGAGGGCCTCACTTGTTCAGTTTTAAACTCAGTGCTATCCAGGAATCATGATATGGGAATGGTGTGCCCCACTTCATCTTTCTGAGGAACTCCCTCAAGACAGAGGGGGAGTTAGGATGCTGGGAAGTCAACAAAGCAGCAGATGTTAACTCCATACCCATAACTAGCTACATTTCCTGATCAGTCTGAGAAGACCACTCCAACTACTCAATATTTCTAACCAACACAAAGCACTTGACCTTTTTAAGTTGGCCTGTGCAGTCTTATTTTGGGTAAATATAAGACTTTCCCTGGGCTCTGGAAATAGTGAAAATAGCTCACTCACCTTCTGTGAACTCCTAGGGAACTGCAGACAAACGTCTGGTTTGAATCTAAAATTTGGATGCTACTCTAAGTTCTAACAACCTATGAATCTAAAAACATTAGAGTGGGTTTATGTTTTCCCATTTCTACTTCAACCTGTAAGGAGCTTGGAAGTTACCACTCTATCCTAACAACAGGTTAAAGCTAAACACACTGAAAAATCAACAACTCTTCTAGGATCTATAAGAGAGATAAGAATACATGTCAAACTGCTACCCCAAAGATTGGAGAGTGATAGGTGAATACAGGAAGTCATGGTTTCCCAGAAGAGAGATTCAAAAAACAAATCACAGTGGGAACAAGTGCCAGTGTAGGAAAACCTGAACTGTAATTGATGAATGGCTGGAGGTTCAGTGTGGACAATTCTGAGAGTTAAAAACTCCAGGGGGTGGGGCAGTCATAGGGGAACCCCACAGTTTGTGAGATTTACCCCCAGGAGTTCAAGCAGGTTCTCACAATGAAAACAAGAGAAAAATCCCCCTCTGCTTCCAACAGAGGGAAGGAAAAGGGAACCATCTGAAATATATCAGAGCATGCTGTTCTTCTTACTAAGGCCTATTTTCAAGAGAAACTAGTTAAACAGAGCCTAACCTGCTAGGATGTTATCGGACCTGAGGGAAGAGAGATGCTCAACTCCAGCCTACACTAGCTTTCCATGTAAAAGGGAAATACCCAACTTCATTCTAGCCATCCTCGCCCACCTAAGGGGGAGGAAAAAAAACTGAGACACACCTTGAAGTTTACAGTCCAGAGACATAGGCTCCGTAAAGGCCTGAAACCTAATCACAGAGTTACAGAACGCTTCTCGTTCTGCCACACCTTACCACATTACTAAAGGTCCATTTATAGCACTTCCTTTTATTCAATACATTATGTCCAGATATCAAGAAAAAAAATATAAGACGTAATGCAAAAAAACCCCACAATCTGAGGACATGGATAAGCATTAAAACCAAACATGGAAAAAATGTTGAAATTGCAGACTGGGAATTCAAACAACTATGACTAATATATTCAAGACTCTGATGGAAAAAATAGACAGCATGTAAGAACAGATGGGCAATATAACCAGAGAGATGTAAATCCTAAGAAAGAACAAAAATCAAATGCTAGAGATGAAAAACATTGTAAGAGAAATGAGGAATCCCTTGTAATGGCTTATCAAGAGACTGGACATAGCTGAGGGAAGAATACTTGATCTTGAGGATATCTCAGTACAAAATTCCAAATCTAAAAAGCAAGGAGAACAAATATTGGGGGGGTGGGGTGGAGAAGAAGGAGGAGGAGGAGGAGGAGGAGGAGGAGGAGGAGAAAGAAGAAGAAAGAAGAAGAAGAGAGTATTCAAGTACTGAAAAAAAAAAAAACCTATCTGAATAAACCTGTATCTAGTAAAGAAATTTAATCAGTAGTTAATAACCTTCCAAAACAGAAAGCACCAGACTCTGATGAGTTCTCTGGTAAAGTTGATCAAACATTTAAGGAAAAAATTATACCAAAACTCTAGAATCTCTTTCAGAGGATAGAAGAGGGAATATTTCCTAATTCATCTAAGACCAGCCTTACCCTACTACCAAAACCAGACACAGACATTACAAGAAAACTACAGACAAATATTTCCCATAAACATAAAGAAAAATTCTCAACAAAACATTAACAAACCAAATATAACAATGGAAAGAAAAAAAAAAGGATTTTTTTTTTTTTTTTAAACCAAGAAGGGCTTATCCCAGTTGTGCAAGGCTGGCTTAATATTTGAAAATTGATTAAGGTAATCCATCACATCAATAGTCTAAAGAAGAAAAATCACATTATCATATAAACAGATGCAGAAAAAGTATTTAATAAACACCCATTCATGATAAAAACTCAGTGAACTAAGAATATAGAGGAACTTCCTCAACTTAAAAGAAAATATATACCCAAAAAAAGTTCTACAGCCAACATCATACTTAATGGTGAGAAACTCAAAGCTTCTCCATTAAGATCCAGAGCAAGGCAAGGATGTCTCCTCTCACCACACCTTTTCAACATCATACTGGAAAATCCTTAATAATACACTTAGATGAGAAAAGGAAATAAAAGGTATATAGATTGGGAAGAGAGAACCAAAACTCTCTTGGCTAAACAAAGGAGAGGAGAAGAGGAAGAGAAGAGGAAAGGAGAAAAGGAGGAGAGGAGGGGAGGAGAAAGGAGGAGAGGACAGGGGAAGAGAGGGGAGGGGAGTGGAGGGGAGGGGAGCGGAAGGGAGGGGAGGGGAAAGACAAAAAGACCTGTCAACTAAGAATCCTGTTATGTGGTTAAACTATCCTTCAAAACTGCGGAAGAAATGAAGATCTTCCCAGATAAACAAAAGCTAGGGTATCACTAGGCCTGTCCTACAAGAAATGCTCAAGAGATCTCTGCAAGGTAGGGGCGCCTAGGTGTCTCAGTTGGGTGAGTGGCTACCTCTGGCTTTAGCTCCATGTCCAGCTCCCAGCTCAGTAGGGAGTCTACTTCTCCCTCTGCCTCTCCCCACCTTGTGCTCTGTCTCTCTCTCAAATGAATGATAATAAAAAACACAGTGTGGTGTTGACATAAAGACATACATATAGACCAATGGAATAGAATAAAGAGCCCAGAAATAAATCCTCATATCTATGGTCAAATGATCTTTGACAAGGGTGCCAAACCATTCAGTGAGGAAAGGATAGTCTTTCAACAAATGTTACTGGGAAAACTAGGTATCTATAGGCAAAAGAATGAAGTTGGATCCTTTACCTAACACATACAAAAATTAACTCAAAATGAATCAAGATCTAAAACAATAAAACTCCTAGAAGACCTAAATGTAAGACCCAAAACAATAAAACTCTTAGAAGAAAACATAGGACAAAGGCTTCATGACATTGGATTAGGTAATGATTTCTTGGATATGACACCAAAGGCACAGGTAACAATAGAAAAAGGAGACAAACTGGACTTCATGAAAATTGTAAAAATTTGCACATCAAAAGACACTATCAGCAGATGAAAAAGACAACCCACAGAATGGGAGAAAATATTTGCAAATCGTATGTGTGATAAGGAATTAATATCCAGAATATTCAGGGAACTCCTAAAACTCAACCTCAAAAATAAAATAAAATAAAATAAAATAAAATAAAATAAAATAAAATAAATAAAATAAAATAAAATAAAATAAAATAAAATAAAATAAAATAAAATATAAAATAAAATAAAATAAAATAAAATAAAATAAAATAAAATAAAAAATAAAGGCAAAAAAACCCAAAACCCAATTCAGAAATGGGCAAAGGACTTAAACACACGTTTCTCAAAAACAGATATCCAAAAAAGATATGCAGGTGTCCAATAAGCACACAAAAAGATGCTCGACATCACTAATCATTAGGGAAATGCAAATCAAAACTGCAGTGAGGTTCCAGCTCACACCCATCAGGATGACCACTATTAAAAAAACAGAAACCACAGGTGTTGGCAAGGATGTAGAGAAACTGGAACACTTGTGCATTGTTAGTGGGAATGTAAAATGGTACAGCCTCTATGGAAAATAAAGTGGTGCTTTCTCATAAAGCTAAAAAGAGAACTATCTTGGGGCGCCTGGGTGGCTCAGTTGGTTAAGTGACTGCTTTCGGCTCAGGTCATGATCCTGGAGACCCGGGATCAAGTCCCACATCGGGATTCCTGCTCAGCAGGAAGCCTGCTTCTCCCTCTCTCAGTCCCTCTGCTTGTGTTCCCTCTCTAGCTGTGTTTCTCTCTGTCAAATAAATAAATAAAATCTTAAAAAAAAAAAAGAGAGAGAGAGAGAGAACTATCTAGCATCTCCACTTCTGGATATATACTCAGAAGAACTGAAAGCAGGGTGCTGAAGAGATATTAACCCCCATGTTCATAGCAGCCTTATTCATAATAGCTAAAACATGGAAACAACCCAAGTGCTCACTGACACATGAACAGATGAACAAAGTGTGGTATATACATATGAGAAGATTATCCTGCCCAAAGTAGGAATGAAATTTTGCAATATTCCAGAACATGTATCTAACTCGAGGATATTATACGAAGGGTAACATGCCAGTCACAGACAAGACTATATGATTCCACTTACATAAGGTATAAGAGTAGTCAAAATCACAAAGACAGAAAGTACAGTGGTGGTTGCCAGCACCTGAGGATTGGGGAGAATGGGATTGAATGGATGGAGACTTTTAGTTTTACAAGATGGAGTTACAGGGATGGATGGTGGTGGTGGTTGTACAATATTAATATATTTAATACCACATAACTCTACACTTTAAAATGGTTAAGATGGTAAATTTTACGAGTATTCTATCACATTAAAAAGGAGTGGGGGGAAAACCTGCACAAGGATGTTTAAAGCAACTCTATTTAAATGCTGAAAAGAGCTATCAAGCCATGAGAAAAAGCATGGAGGAAACTTAAGTGCATATTACTAAGTGAAATAACCTCATCTGAAAAGACTAAATACTGTATGATTTCAACTATAAGACATTCTGGAAAAGGCAGAACTATGGAAACAGTAAAAATAACAGTGGTTGCCAGGGTTTGGTACAAGAAGGGATGAAGAGGAAGAGCACAGGGTTAAGAGGGCAGTGAAAATACTCTGTATGATACAATAGTGGTAGGATACATTTGTCCAACACACAGAATGCACAACCTTAAGTTTAAACCATGAGGTAAACTATGGACTTTGTGTGACTGTGATGTGTCAGCGTCGGATCACGGATTGTAATCAATGTACTCTGCTGGGGGCGGGGGGTGTATACATAACAGGGGAGGCTGTGCGTGTGCGTGAGAGGAATTGTATGAGATCTCTGTACCTTCCTCTCAATTTTCCTATGAACCCAAAACTGCTCTAAAAAAAAGTGTAATATATATACATATACATATATATAGATATATCCGTTTTGAAAATTAATTTCAGAATGAAACATGAAATAATTCTTTTAACAGACTGTTGTCAGAATAATTCCCTAGAACTTTAGTCTCAAATCTTGATAGTGTACCCCTATTTAACATTTTAACAAACTTCCATATTTGTATATATTATAAATTATTCCCATACTTTATGTACATTCTAAGACACACAAAATAGAAATCAGAAAATAATGAGTTTAAAATAAAGTCTAAAAAAAAATTCTAGTCCCTTCTTCCACTCATGCATTCCCCTGGATGCATATGCGCACCGTGAAAATCAGTGTTCTAGGTCACAGGGAGAGAAGTGAATCCTGGCCACAGGTCACTGACCCACAAGTGATCCTCCCAGGGAGTGTGGAGAGTAGAGAAGAGGCAGGAAGTGACTGTACTGCTAAGTACCATAAAACTCTGCGATTTATGTACAGGTTATAAATCTCACAGACATGCTTCTCTCCCTCCTTTCCTACCCAGGGGATCAACAGAGAGGTGTGCCACTCTTCTCCATTCTCACATGAACTTCTCAGTCTGACCCTCGTCCTCATGTTGACTTCAGCCTCCCTCTAGGCCTCACTTGGTGATGACACATAATTGGAGTTCACCTGGACGAAGATGCTCTTCAGGTGAGGTATGAAATGTGACTTACCCACACTCCTCCGGAGACAGCACCTAGAACCTGGTTAACGCATTTGGAAAATGAGTTAGGCTGATCAGTGTTTTCTAAAACACATTTTTGTCCCCAACATTTTCCACCACTCTTCTCCAAAAGGAGACTCCAGTCTTCAGATGTTTGGCCCTAAAAGGCAAGCACTTTTTTTCCCCCTGTAGGCAGGTATTATGAACAAAATTCCACTAGAACTTTTGTGAAGAACAGGTTTCCATGTTAGTCTCTCTTTAAACACCTATAACTTCAGAAGCACAATATAAAACGCATCCGAACTTATATACACACACACACTTTCCCTGACTCAAAGGAAAAATGAACAATCTGGTTGATTGCCAAGATCCTCTCAACCCTCAGGTCCTGATTTTGTGTGAGGCTGCACAAAGGAATATTATGGCAGAGTCAAAATGTCAAATGTATTCATTTTCTAGGGATTTGGTGAAAACACAAAACTATAGTGAGGTCATCTATAAAGAGGGGCATCTTTCCCACTTCCCCCTCTCCCAGGCCTTTGACTCCCCCCACCCAAATCAATGAAACAGAAACAGAAGCCACAGATTAACTATGATGTGACAGAACTTCCACTTCATTTTGTTAGCATAAGCCTTCCCTGCACAAACTCCTTACACCCTTGGATGTACGTATGAAATCATGGAAGATGGAGAATAAGGAATGATCAGGTTGTGGTCTCAATACACCATAAACAAGCTTTTCTAGGTTTCCTCAAGAAATGAGTCATTACTTCCAGTAAAGGAAATTAACATATGCCAAGCCCCAAGCAAATGCCCAGCACACAGTGGACTCTCCACAGCCTTATTAAAAGAATCACAAACAAATCATTATGAATGTACCAAAAGAATATGACAAATAAGAAATCTTCTGGCGCTCCCCACTCTCTTGACCCACCCAGAAAACACAACAAGGATGTTGGTTTGAAGTTGGCGCTGGACTGAATAGGGTGGGTTCAAGTTCCCAAGAAGTCAGGTTTGAGCAGGAGTCGCCAGTAGACTCCTCCCGCAAAGGAATGCCTGGACTAGAGCCAGCACGGACATCGCTGTCTCTGACCACCATGCCTGAGTGCTCTACTGTTCTTATAGAACCAGAGGGACACTTTCCCGTCACTTGGAGCTGAAAGAGGACAGAATGGACGAATGAGTGCCTCAGCACTAACCAGCACCATGCTGCTTTGATGGAAGGAAGCCAAAAAACCTTAGCAGATGGATATGCAGTAAGAGGGAGGGAGACAACAGAAGGGGATTAATGGCTCAGAGAATTTAGATTCTAAACACAAACAACATGTCCTGGAGTAGGCAGGGGGTGAATAACAGTACCCATAGGTTACTGGCTTGTTGGGTGGGGCATAAACAGAGGGCAAGTGACTTCATCAAAACCCTAGGAGGGAAGGGCAGACTTTTGAAAAGAACAAAGCTGCTCTGCTCCTAAGATGAAAAGGAGAGAATGTGGACTATGGCTGTGAAGCAGAGAGAAGAGCAGAAGGCAACTTTTTCTTCTTACCATATCTGAACTTATGTGTACTTGAGCGTCCCAGGGCCCATCCTGTGGGTTAACCTAGATCTTCCTGAAAGTTGCCACCCTTCAAATACCTGTGGGGAGTTCTCATACCTACACTGGCCCCCACCCCTTAGTCACTGTGGGCCAGACATGACACCAAGAGCCCTTGTAATCAGCCCCTGTGTCTCATTATTAATCAGTCTGCTCAGAATGAGAACTCCTGCCCAGTCACAAGTATCTTCTCTTCCTTCTGCCATCTACTGGTGGAAATGAGAATTTCATATTCTCCCATCACGCCGTTTCCAATTTGCAAATAGGTTGTGGAGTCTGAAAGCTCGTTTAGGTAGCACTGATTCGCTGGTAGAAGAAATCTTTCCAAAAGAATAAATACATGTTATATTATGGTTCAGTCATTCATTCAACAAACACCTGATGAATGAAAAATATGAAGTTAGAGACATACACACACAATGTAGATAATATCAAGGGTACAGTCTTGAAACCAAATATTGCTTGACCCCTAACCTAACCTCTTACCAGCTTGACCTGGGCAAGCTACTTAGCCATCTATAATAATAGTAACAATATCATAATGGCTAACACACACTAATCTTATGATGAGCCAGTCTATCTCATTTAAACCTCACAACCTTATAAGGTAGGTGTATTGCTATCTGCGTTTCTTCTGATAATACTGAAACACAAAAAGGTTGAATAACTTGCCAAAGGTCCTAGAGCTAGTGAGGAGCAGATCTGACCACCTGGCTCCACAGCTTATAATGGGAACAATAATATCTACCTTTCAGAACTGTTCAAGGAACTAGAGACAACACATGTAAAGTTGCCAACATATAGTATGTTCCAGAAAAGGGCAGATATTGAACATTCGCTGTGTGCTGTGCCCTACAAGATGTTAAAATTGCCACAGTCCCTGCCCTCTAGGCAAGCATAATCACAATACAGTGCTAAGACTGTATTCACTGAAGACCAAGTTCAACAAAGGAAATGTCTGACTTTTTTTTTCCTAGAACTGTCTTCCTGGTACCAGGCACAGAAGCTGGGACATAGCAGATACTGGAAGGGAGGGAGACAACAGAATTTAAAAACATAAAACACAAAAACTAGGTATGACTCTGGGAGGCAGATGGATAGATGCTCTTATTTCCATATTAACAAATGAGAGAAATCAAGGTTCAGTAACTCCCACGAGGTCACACAGCCAAGTCAACAGGTCTCTTGACTAACATTTTGCTCACACTTTGCTGTATTCCCCCATCCTTCTGGTTTCTGCCAGCCCCTAGATGGCATCCACAGGTTACTGAAGGTATCAGGTGGAGGGCTGTGAGCAGATTAAAACTTCCAAGAATAACTGGGGCACCTGGGTGGCTCAGTTGTTAAGCGTCTGCCTTTGGCTCAGGTCCGGAGTCCTGCTCTGCAGGAAACCTGCTTTTCCCTCTCCTTCTGCCACTCCCCCTGCTTGTGTTACCTCTCTCACTCTGTCACTCTCTCTCAAATAAATAAAATCTGGAAAAAAAAAAACAAAACACCTTCCAAGAATAAAAACAGACATTAGGGCCCACATCCTAGAAACTACATAGTCCTGCATGAGCCCATTTCTTCCTCTCTTCCATTTGGCACAAACCAGCTTTTCACTTTAGGGTTAGACTGTTCAGTGCTCTTTCCCAGAGATCGAGTTTCTGTAGTTATTTTTAGCTGGAGTTTTAGTGCATACCTGGGACAGGTGAAGCATGTGGAATGTGGGTGTGGATAACCCTTGAATGTCTAGTGCCAAGGTTTGGGTCTCTTGTCATTCCAACTGAAGAGAGATGACTCATACCCTGACTTATTATCTGCCCTGAGGCAAGATTAAGAACTATGTGGATTAAAACTTCTTGTCTATTTTCTCATTTTGTATTCAAGTTCTTGGAACATACTTTCTTGACGTTACTTTGTACCTGCTTTTGATAACTTGGATGCCTTCATTTTCTGTTGACCAATGCCACAGCTTGTGTGGTTCTTTCTGGTCTTTCCCAGGCTTTGAGGGAGTTGGGGTGGACAGTCTCTGATTAAGATTTTTTTTTTTAAGATTTTATTTATTTGACAGAGAAAGAAAGCACAAGCAAGGAAGTGGCAGGCAGACGGAGATGAAGAAGCAGGCTCCCTATGCGCAGGGACCCTGATGCAGGTCTTGATCCCAGGACCCTGGAACCATGACCTGAGTCGAAGGCAGATGCTTAACTGACTGAGCCATCCAGTAGCCCCTAACTTCGGTTTTTCGATTTCTGCAGGTAGGAAGCTACCTGGAAACACTTTGGGTGTAAGCCAGATGTTTTTATAGAGTCAGCCAAGTTCTAGGGTATTCATCACATCTTAACCAGACTAAGAAAGAATAATCAGGGCACCTGGGTGGCTCACTTGGTTAAGTGTCTGCCTTCAGCTCAGGTCACAACCTTGGGGTCCTGGGATCAAGCCCTGTGTTTGGGCTCCCTGGTCAGTGGCGAGTCTGCTTCTTCCTCTCCAGTCCCTCTCCCTCTGTGCACTCTCAAGTAAATAAATACATTCTTAAAAAAAAAAAAATATATATATATATATATATACATATATATATCATAAGCTAGGTAAGTCTAGATCTCTCCTGACAACTACTAGAATCCCCTCAGAGTTAATCCCCTTAAGTTCCAGAGTACATGGAATTCTGGGCCTGTTTTAAGTTTGGAATAGCCAACCCAACTAAAACCCTATCACTGGGATCCTTGGACCCCTTCAGAAGGTAGAGATATTTTCCTCACCTCAATTCAGTTCCGGACAGAGCAAATAAAAAGAGGCTAGCTAGTATCAGGAAGCCATGATACAACGAATACTATAAAAAGTGGCTTCATGATTCATATGAAAAATAAGGAGGAAATCTTCTCTGGGCCAGCATTACATGACTATTATAAACTACTTCCTTTATGAAGTCATACAAGTTAGGAGTGGGAATTGTTAGCAATTGGGGGAGGGGGTGAGGTTGGTTATTTTGAAGCTCTGGGGTTTTTGTGAGAAAGCGTATGAGGAAGATCGGGGTTGGCGGGGGGTGGGGGGAGTTGGGAGGGCAGAGGGAGAGTAAGACTCTTACACAGGCTCCACACTCCAGCATGGAGCCCAAAACAGGGCTCAATCTCATGAGAACTTAAGAGGTCAACAAACTGAGCCAAAATCAAGAGTCGTACGCTCAACCAACTGAGTTGTCCAGGCACCCGTGAAGCTCTGCTTCTTAAATGAGGAAAGCAGAACTAAAGAATTACACCAAAAAGGAAACAGAATAAAGGCCAGAAATACCCTCCCTACTCCTGAAACTAGAACCTTTGGTTCTTGTCTGCAAAGATAATTTACATTTCGTTTAAGAAAGTATCATCTTAAACTTGTTTTTCTGTAAGATTTTATTTTTAAGTAATCTCTACACCCAACATGGGGTTTGAACTTACAACCCCCAAATCAGGAGTTACATACTTTACTAAGTCAGCGAGGTGACCCTCATTTTAAACTTCTATGCTTCCACTCATCTTAACCATTTCTGAAGACCTACCTTCCCTCTTTTCTCCACTTTCTTTGTCGTCAACTCTATCTACCACTTCTATTCCACCACATAGTCTTAAACCCCAAACACAGTAGTCCAGAAAAATGGGTCCATACTGGATTGAATAATCTCCCAAAATTCACATCTACCTGGACTCCAGAATATGACCTTTTTGGAAACAGGGTCTTCGCAGATCCCTAATTACAATGAGGTCATACTGATTAGGATGCACCCTGAGCTCAATGGCTGGTATCCCCAGAGGAAGACCATGTGAAGACACAGACACATGAGGAAGATTATATAAAGATGAAGGCAGAGAGTAGTTATGTCGCCACAAGCCAAGGAACATCAAGGATGGCTGGCAACAACCAGAAGCTGGGAAGAGGCAAGGAAGGAGTCTTCTCTAGAGGTTTCAGATGGCACAAGGCCCTGCTGACACCTTCACTTCAGACTTCTAGCTTCCAGAACCATGAGCCGATAAATTTTTATTTTTAAGCCACCCAATGCATAGTACTTCGTTAAGGAAGCCCTAGGAACACACCTTGATTAGGGTTTTAGCAGCAAGACCTCGTAACCTTGCCTCAGAGGATAAGGGAACAAGCACAGATCCAATTAATGGTACAAACCCACAGCTCTATCCATATTCACAAACAGATCATATTTATTTCTGTGCCTCCTGTCCTTTGCAGTAACATCTTTACTCATCTTATGTGGGAACCCGATTTATGGTCTGGATCTCCTAACATGCCTAGAGACCGGATCATTCACATTTCTTCACTGAGTGTCCCATCATCCCATCCTAGCAAAGCATAATTACGTATATACTTTAAAGATAAAAGCTAAGCTTTAGAGCAGTAGTTCTTAACCCTTTTGGTCTCCCCAGAAATATGCATATATTTCAAGCATCTACAAATCCTTTATGAGAGACCCTTACCTACTTAGTAACTTCAGACTCCTTCAGGATAATTCCAATCTGTCTTTCTTACCCACACCCCACACCCCAATTCAATGCCAGTTGCTTCTGAAGTCCTCCAGTGAACTTAAACAGCATCCATCCATTCAAAGGCTCAGAGAGAGAGAGTTGCTATTATTCTAAGTCACCCTGGAGAGTCCCATCAGGAAAATATATTCAGGAAGAATCAGCCTCCAGTGGTACACACAACTCAAAATAGTCACAACTATGGCCCCACTCAACTACTTGCTTCTTCTTTTCTTCTATCCTTTTTTTCCTTTCCTTATTGACTCCTGACTTCTCTAATTTAACCTTCGCTTAAATGCACCATAACAGGGAGCAATGAAAAATAAGCCGTATGTTTATTCTATTTCAATTAATTCCATACGCATTCCTCTTGGATGCATTTGTGGCAGAATGTACCCCACCACCTGTATTTATAAAGATTTTCTTGCAATCAACAGTCCACACCTGACCACCACAGAGAATTTCACTGACATCTACTTTTCACTTCTCACGACTTTGACTCTAAGAAAACACAATCACTGAAACGTGTACTTTTCATTAAGATATATGTGGAAAGTTTCTCTTCTGCCAAAACTCACTCTCAATCTTCGATCAGTGGAACCTCTTCACCCTGATTCTGCCACTCCAGACACATACTCTTCTAATAAAATTGTTACATTTGACAGAAATGATTAGGCATCTTCGCAGTTAAAAGAGCACAAGACTATTCACAACTGTGAAGCCTACAGTTGTTTCTAAATTCCATCAACTCTCCCCTATCCCACCCAGTCCCTACAAAGCCACAGTCTATTTTCTCTCCAGGAGCTGATGGTCCAGCTTTACTTCTCCGGAGTTTCATCACCCAGTAGATGGAGACAAAAGAAAGGGTATTAGCCAATGAGCATCAATGACAAGGGGGTGAAACTGGGTTTTGGAATTACCCTGTATTTCTGATGTTTCTTGATTTTACTCTAGTTACCTGGGGTAAGAGTCTATATAAGAAACCAGTCTTCCTATCCAAGTGTTTAATCCAAGAAGCCACGGAAGTGAATCTATTTAGTGATCTAACAGACGTTGTAGTCTTACTTATGGTCTTTGGTCCATCACCAAGGAAAACACACGTCCTTTAAAGCAGGACTTTCCTTTCAAGGTCATCCATTATCTTGTTCATTTGTGGACTTCTTAAAATCATAAATAATGTTTATCTTAATTAAGGATGAGCAATGAATCTTACACATAACTACCACTTACCTATCAGTAAGATCTTACTTAAATCTCTAAAGTCCCTCAGCCTATAAAGATCTTCAAGGAGTACTGAATCTTTTAAAAATAATATTTAAATTTATTATTCCACATTAGGTCTAATGAAACACAAGCTGAGACTGCTTAAAGTATCATCATTTTATGGACGTGGAGCTTCTTCCCTTTACAATAACAGGTCCAACGCTTCATCAACCTAGTCCTTGACCCGCAGCTAAAAAAGTAAAAGGTCTGTGTGAAGTGACAGAAGAGCACAGCCTACTCAGGTCATGACCAAGGACCCCAAGAGGACCTCAGCGCTGGAAAAACCAGTCTGCAGTCATGGTGCTCTATAGAAGGGGAACAAATACTGAATTAGAGGAGGTTCTGGACATCAACCGACAGATTTTGGTCTGAGGAACTCTGTCCGAGGAGGTTCGTTCTCTTCTACAATCCCCTTTTATGGAACAGAAGGCTGAAATTGCATCTTTATAAGAGAAATTAACGGCCTTTCCGTTTCTTCATTTTTCCTCCAGTCACCTTGTTCCTGACACCCATAGCACCCTCTGTGTCATCGTTGTCCCCAGCATCCTCCCGCGTGCGTTTCTTCTTCTCTCCATGCTCCCTTAACTCCTGCAAGAAAAGAGAAAGGATGGGAGTGAAAGTTACTGTTACTGAGGGTAACACATCCTGGTCTCCTCTCCCTAAAATCAAACACTAAGTAACTCTCTAACACCTCACATTCACAAAGGGGATAAGACCAAAACCCTAATACACAAAAATATTCACATGAAAATTAAAACAATAAGCTATTATTTTCACATGGTAGGCCAGCAAAGATTTAAGAGGTAGCACCTCATATTGGTCAAGGTGTGGGGACATCCACAAATATTGTCTCTGACCGTTTAAACTGCTACAGCTTTTCAGAGGGGAGGGGCGGGAAATCTGGCATTCTCTATGAATGCCCCACAATTCAGCCCAGCAATTAATTCTACTTCTAGAAACTTATTCAGAAGAAACAAGTATGCAAAGCTATACATATTAGGAAGTCCAACACGGTACCACTTAAAATATAAAACGCATGAAAAAGCATAAATGTATATGCACCAACATAAGTCATGCTATATATTCATAATGGAATTCTCTCTAGCCATTAAGAAGTGATCACATGGTGGGGCACCTGGGTGGCTCAGAGGGTTAAGCCTCTGCCTTCAACTTCGGTCATGATCTCAGGGTCCTGGGATCAAGTCCCGCATCTTTCTCTGCTCAGCAGGGAGCCTGCTTCCCCCTCTTTTTCTGCCTGCCTCTCTGCCTATCTGTGATCTCTCTCTGTCAAATAAATAAGTCTTTAAAAAAAAGAAATGATCACATGGCTCTCTATTTGTTAAAACAGAAAAATGTTAATCATATACAATCAGACAAAAATCTCAGTATGGCTAAAAAAGGACAAATACCCAAATGTTCTCTGTGTGGGGCAGCTTTTATGTTTCAATTTGCTATTTTAATCTTTTCTGTATTTTCTGAAATTTTTTCTAATGTACATATAATATTTTTATAAACCAAAATACCAAAGAATTCCATGCGAGCAGAAAAACAAACACAAGTCCACACATCTGCTACTCAGAAAGCAACCCAGGGGCAGAGGTGCTTCCTCCTTCAAGCTACAACTTAAAGGAGCAGGCAGCACTTGCTAGGACTCTCCTTTAGAATCTTCCCATCCATCCCCACCACTATTATTACTGCTACTTAACGATTAGTTACTATGCAGTTCACGTTAACTCATCTGGTGCCAAAAAAGCCCTTGTACAGTATCAAGGTAATTATTATTCCTAATTTTTCAGGTGAGGAACTGATTCTGAGAGGTTGGATGCACTATCCAGACCCACAATGTCCAATTCACAGCTGGGTCTTCTGACTGCAAATCCAAAGGTTTCCTTGCCACATGTGAAACATGAGGACAGGCTGAGCATGTGGTCACTGTGGTCAGACTGAGTCCAAACCCCAATTCAAACCACCTAGCATCCCTATACTGTAGTATGCTCATTTTAAATTTGGAATAAAAAAATACTGAGTGGTTTGTTTTAAGGATTCATAAACAGCACCTAGCACATAGCTAACATTGTCTGCATTTAAGTTGGTGAGAAAATAAGTTGCATACCATGCGAGCAAATCTCTGGGCTTCGGTCACACGTTCTGTCAGCATCATAACCTCATCATCCTCTGTTGGAAAGACAGGCAGTTTCTTCCCAATTAAGTGTTCTATGCGCTGGAAGAGTTCCACATCATACCTAAAGAAGGAAAGATGTCATGGCTTTGGTTGGCTGACAGTACAAATGTCTGTCCATTCCAAAAGCATACATTATGTAATATGATGCAACACGAGTGAATCCATTATTCCTCCTCAGAATACTGATTAGATGCCATCTTCTGTACACAGCCCACTAGAAAATGGCCAATGTATTCTTTACTCCCAGAAAAACTCTGATTACATAAAACTTTGTTTCTTTTAGAAACAAACCTAAAATAATTATTCTAATACTTTGAGTTGAGGGAAAGGTTACTGTGCTCAGTTCAGCAGCTGAAAGAAACAGCAGCAGTTTCTTCGTGTGCTTCCCTATGCCACACACCATACTAGATCTTCTACATGTGTATCATTGAACTTCATTAAAACCCTGCTAGGTAGGTATTATGATTTCCATTTTACAAATGATGAAAACAGTTTGACGCAGGTTTAAGGGACAATTAGAGTAAATGGCAAAGTCAGGGGCCAAATCAGTCTGCTCAAAAATCTCTGCTTTTTTTTCTCTCCATTGTTCTCCCCCTGAAATCAATTCACTTACTGTGTGACAAAGGTAATAGCCTTTCCGGAACGGCCAGCTCGAGCAGTTCGACCTACTCGATGGATGTAATCCTAAAACAAAAAAAGTGTATGTGTGAGTTACATACAATATAAACAAAAAACTATGAATGTAAAGTCTTACTGCAAACCTTTGAGAGAAAATAGACTTGTGTTGAAACATGGAAAAATGGGTTGGGCTAGATTGAGATAAATCTACTTCCCTTTTTTTTTTTTTTTTAAGATTTTATTTACTTATTTGGAAGAGAATGATCTAGAGAGAGACCAAGAGTAAGCCATGAGCACGGGGAGGGAGAAGCAGGCTTCCCCCTGAGCAGGGAGCCCGACATGGGGCTTGATCCCAAACTCTGGGATCATGAACTGAGCCGAAGGCAGACACTTAACTGAGGCACCTAGTGCCCCTACTTCCTCTTTTTTATTCTCCTTGCAGCACTAAATTGACTCTTTTTCCTTTTCCTTTATATAGAAAGACAAATCTAAAGCATATTTACATGGTCTAGAGGCAAACGGCGCTGGATCTAGAGGCAGACCCGGATCATGGTTCTGGTCTTACCACCTACCAGCTACACCACTGTCTCCCAGTCACACAGTCTCTCTGAATTGGTTTCTCTCTATAAAACAGGGCAGAAATGCATGCCCAAGCTCAGAGCCATTGTCAAAATCAAATGAGACAGCAGTTAAACACAAAGCCAATACACAGTAGTTATTCTGGGAGCAATTCTGTCCTCCCCAGCAAATATTTGGAAATGTCAACAAACATATGCAGTTGTCACCTGTACTGTAGAGGCCAAGAACGCAGCTAAGCATCCTACAGTGCAAAGGACAGTCCCATAGCAAAGAATGTGCTGGCTCAAAACGTTAATGGTGCCAAAGCTGAGAAACCCTGAGATACACTAAGAACTACAAGCTGACCATTCTGAAGAAATGAGACTAACAAAGATCAGCATATGCTGCACTTACCCCACTGGCTGTGAGCACCCAATACCTCTCTTTAGCTACCTACTTTCACATTTATTAATATTACATCTTCAGGCACATGCAAGATAATGAGAATGAATAAATCAGGAGCTTTCCCAGTTTCTGATACTTAACTAATTGAGGACAAAAAAAAAGAAAGAAATAAAACGATGTTGCAACCAAGGAGAGAAAGAAAACATTCTAATAATGAATATACTTTCGGGGATGCCTGGGTGGCTCACTCAGTTAAGCATCTGCCTTTGGCTCAGGTCATAATCCTGAAGTTCCTAAGATTGACCCCTGTGCCAGGCTCCCTGCTCAGTGGGTAGTCTGCTTCTCTCTCTCCCTCTGCTCCTCCCCCCATTCAACTCAATCTCAAATAAATAAACAAAAAATCTTAAAAAAAAAAAAAAAAAAAAGGAAGAAAGAAATACAATTTGGACACAATGGAGTACTATTCAGCCATAAAAAAGAACTGACTCTTACCATCTACAACAACAGACCTGGACTTGAAGGACATTACGCTAAGTGAAATAAGTTGGGGAAAGACAAATACTATATGAGCTAACTTATATGTGCAATATAAAAAGAAAACAACAGCAACAAACTGAACTCATAATACAGAGGACAGATATGGTAGCTGCCAAAGGTGGGAATAATGGAGGTTGTGGATAAACTGGGCGAAAGGGGTCAAAAAGCACAAACTTGAAGCTACAAAGTCAGTCATGGGGCTGTAACATACAGTTTGGTAACTACAGCTAATAATACTGTATCACACATCTGAATGCTGCTAAGAGAGTACAGCTGAAAAGTTCTCATCCCAAGGGGAAAAAAATTCATAACCAAGTAGTGACAGATGTTAACGAGATCTGTGGCAATCATTTCATGATATATGCAAATATATCCTTATGTTGCACAACTGAAACTAATGCTATATGTCAATTACACCTCAATTTTAAAAAAAGAAAGAGATACACTCTGGGACTAGAAAGTCAGGTCAGCAACAGGACTCACCTTGGAATGAGTAGGAATGTCAAAGTTAATAACTACATCCACATGAGGTATATCCAAACCTCGGCTTGCAACATCAGTTGCTAGAAGAATAGAACGAGCCTTTGCCTTAAATTTATTAAGGGATCCTAGGCGTTTGCTCTGAGATGATGAAAAAAAGAGAGAAAAAAATTTTAATCTTGGAAAGCTAAGGAATCATAGACTCTAAGACAGACACAATAAATATAAGAACAGAAACAAATTCTTAAAAGGCTGTTTCCTGCTAAGTCCAGACTGGGCTTCACACGTCTAAAGGAAACATGGAAGCAACAAAAAAAAGTATTTAAGACTAAGGCTAGAAAATACAAACATGAAATAAGAATGATTTAACAAGACAAAGAGCTGAAAAATAATTTGAAACTCTTCTGAGACCAAAGAACCACTATTATCACTAGGGCTGAATAAATCAACTCAAGAGCTTCCCTACCAGACAAATAACTATGGAATCTTCCAATTTGATCCTCTCCCTATCCTGGAAGGAGGAAGGAGGCATCCAGAGCAACACTTCAAAGCCCATAAAATCTGAATAATTCTGGAAAGATGCATTAACGTCTCCTGTTGTTTCTGTACATTTCTACTGCTATAAAGTTTACCCTTCTCATGCCACCAGTTCACCACTAACGACACCAAAGGGTCTTTACCTGACTCATCTGTCCATGGAGGGGGATGGCAGTGAATCCAAGATTTCGGAGTAGCAAAGCTGTTCTCTGAGTGTTGTTACAGGTGCTGCAGAATATCATAAAGGAGTTTCCAGCCAATTCATTCAGAATATAAACCAGGTAGGTATCCTGAGTTAAAAACCCAAAACAATATAAGTAATTGAACCTGGAGGAAAAGACTGCAGTCCCGGGCATACGAATTATGTAAAAGACTAAGCCTATATATCAATTTTCCAGACCACAGTTCCCAGTTTTACATTCCTGAAGCAGCATTATGTCTGTGAACCCTGAATCTCACATACAGCCTAAAGCCAAGCACGACTCCTTTGTAGTCAGCAACCAGGAAAAATCCCTGCATCAAATCACAAAACTAGAGTCCCCTGCCTATTACAAAAAGCCACAATATCAGTAAACAAAAGAAAAGCTACTTTAAGAATGGGAGTAGAAAGGAATTACATCATTATTGTGGTTTAGATGTTATGAATTCTCAGAATATCTGACTTTATCAGTGATAAATATAAGCACAGTAAGCACTCTAAAAAAGCAGGAGCACAGCTCTCAGCTCATCAAAAGTGGACCCACTTTCAGATGCTTTGGTGAGGGAGGAGAGGTAGAGGCAGGAATGATCAAAGTAAATAACTTACCTTGAATTTAGAGGGAATAAAAAGATAATATTGCTGTAATTTCTCAACTGTCTGGTATTTGGAAGAAACAGCACATTTCACAGGATTCTTCAGTGCTGCTCGCTGAAGTTTTTGCACCTAGAGAAAAAAAACTTAGAATAGTACACTGATTCCCAAGTGCTCTATCTTTATACTTGTTACTGTTTTTACTTATCACTTAATAAAGAAGAAAACGTTAAGTCCTAGAAAATTTCACCTTCTTGGTCATGGTAGCAGAAAAGAGAAATGTCTTCCGATCTCGAGGAATCACTTTGAGGATCTTGTCAACCTAAGGCACAAGAAAGAAAGGATACCAATATAACATTTAGACTGGATACTTACAAATACTCTTTGTGAAGGAGACAGAGAGTAAAAAACTAAAAGTATCACTGTGGGAATCTGATGACTCAAAAATCAATTCAACTAAAATTTAGTGAATATTTACTTTTTTATACCATACCAGATGCTATTAAAAAAAAATGCCATTGAGAGAAAAGTTTAGAGTCAAGTTAATCTAAGAGAAAAGTCAAGAGTAAGTGTCCATCAACCAAGTAAGCTATGATGAGTGGGTCAGCTATGATGACAGAAAATAAAGATATTTCAAAGTCCATGAAAGAAGTAGAAATCAAATGAAATGGAAAGGAAATCTGGCTGAAATATCTCACGTCTGAGATCAAAATCAAACTACATTCTAGAGAGGATGCTGAGGCACTGACAATAGTGAGGAGCAGCAAGAATGAGAAAAGATAACAACGATGTTTAAATTAACTGTTGATGATACCGAGCTTCACATAAAGCAGGGGTGCAATGAACCAAATTTTTTGAAACGGGGCACCTGGGTGGCTCAGTCACGATCCCAGAGTCCCGGGTTCGAGCCCCACATCAGGCTCCCTGCTCTGTGGGAGGCCTGCTTCTCCTTCTCTCACTCCCACCGCTTGTGTTCCCTCTCTGGCTGTGTTTCTCTATGTCAAATCAATAAAATATTGAAAAAAAAAAAAGAAAAAAGAAAAAAGAAACAGGGCACCAGAGATGCCCTAAGAGGAGGAAAGAAATTAAATGCTCACTTCTGTCTCAAAATCCATATTCAATATTCGGTCTGCTTCATCCATGACCAAGTACTTGAGAGCTCTTAAGTTGAATCCTTTTGTATTTTCCAAGTGGTCAATCAGTCGACCAGGAGTTGCTATCAAGAAAGGTTGAGGAGAAAAACAATGTTTAAGAACAAGGACAAAAAGTTGTCAACCGTCCCACCTCCCCCAACCCCCAAATTTCAGAAATTAAAAAACTTAAACAGAGTCAACAAAAATCCTTTCTTCAAAGTCTTTCCACACAAATAAGTTACACCCAACATCTGTAGATTTTCTCCAATTCATCATCACCAGTGCTTTTTACGTGTCAATTACTCACCTATTATTATGTGTGGTTTTTTCGCCAGGGCCAGAGACTGGGACATTGAATCAATTCCACCTACAATCACAGCTACAGAAATAAAAAGAATATAGAAGAAAGAGTCTTTATTTTTTCCATAGTTCACTGAACATCTTTTTGAAGCTAGTACTAAATTTCTACTTAAATTTTTCTTCCTGTACAACCTTCCCCAAAGCTAAAATACCAAATTGGCTCTTGAGGTCAATGAACTCATGTTAATAATACTTTCTTCGATTCTCCTTTTACACTCATTCTCAACATGTGATGAAACTATGATTCCTTTCCTCTCAGACACTTACCACTTTGCACACCAATAGAAGACCCCAGGGCTTCAAACTGCTCTGAGATCTGAAAGGCCAACTCTCGGGTGGGCGTGAGAACCAAGGCAAACAAACGCTGGGGCGTCTCCAGCAGTGCATTCAGAATGGGCAAAGCGAAAGCCCCTGTTTTTCCAGAGCCAGTTTCTGCCAGCCCGATGATATCACGACCTAGAAAGAAAAAGGAAACATTCAACAGCAAAGAAATGCTCTCTGTATTATTTCCATATTTTCTATAACGTATGGGCATGAAAGAGACAATGAATAAACATTTGATGAATTGGAGGGAGGAGAAGGCTGAACAGACAGAAGACATGGCCTCATCCTAGATGAGCTCAAAATCTGGAGATGACATACACAAAGATGGTATGTGATAAGGACTTTAAAATGGGCCCCTACAAAATATAGTGAGAACACAAAGGAAGGAGTAACTTACTGCCCAAAGAAGTCAGGAAAGAATAACAGAGGTGATGGGTAAATTCAATCTGGAAGTGAAGAAAGAAAGAAAGGACATTCCTATATGAAGAAAGGTGAGGCTTTAAAGAACACAGCATGTGCAGGGAGAGGGAGAAGTACAATGTGGCCAAACACACAAGTGTGAAGGAGGGGAAAGGGAGAAGAAGGAAATGCATAAGCCATGCTAGAGAGCTTTGATGTCTTCTTTTAAGGGGGAGGAACTGAAGGATTTTAAAAGCAGAGAAGATGATGACCAATGTCATTCCTTAGGAAGAGAAACCCTAGGCCCGATGGCATAAGGAGCCAAGGAGCCCAATAGTACATGCCATTTCCACTGCTTCTTCTGAGGGAAAGAATGCCTTCAGTAATCCCTTAAGAAGAGGTCCCTGGGGTTTGTTATCACCAATCAAGCCATAACAGTGGATTTGGAAATTCACTCCCAAAGCAAGAGCACCATCTCTAGGCTGGCTGGCTACAGCTCACAGGGTAGCTGTGCACTAAAACCACGCCCCCGGGAATGCTTCCTGGTAAAGCTGCCCTCCACGAGCTGATGCTCACGTTGTTCCTTGGCTGTATACAACTGCTGAGATCTCCTTACCTAGAGATTAATCCTACAGTAAACTCTTTTTCCCTGAGGTTAGCTGAACATGACTCTCTTCTTCGTGATCTAAAATGACCCAAACAGAACAGGAAACACACAGAAAAATCAGAGCTCAATGAGGATACCAGGGGAGTCAGGATGTTGGTCTGAAGTGAGGCAAGGCAGCAAAGACAGAAACAAGTGAGATGTAGAAAGTCATACAAGAAAATGTGGTTGACACATGGGTTTCTAGCTTGGGAAACTCAAAAGCCATAAATTGAGATAAAGGCTTCCAAACAATTAGTTCTGGTGAGGAAAACAATGACTCTGGTTGGAACAGGGAACTTGAGGTTTATGCCTGAGGCTCAGAGAGAAATATCTACAAACCAGTTGGACATACGTGTTTGGAGCTCAGCAGAGAAGTGTAGGCTAGAAGCACAGATGTGGGAGCCATGAGCATCCTAACAGTGGTGCTCCCCCAAGGGCAGACATGTTAGAATAATCTATGAGATTTTTATATCTATATATGCCTAGGTCACACAGGTGGAAATTCTGATTCAGTGGATCTAGAAATCTCTGTTGTTTTACAATTTCCTCAGGTGATTCTGATGAGCACTGGTTGAGATTTACCAACGTGTTAAAGCTTCAGGACTACATGAGAAATCTTACTAGTGTTTCAGAGTGAGGAAAGAAAGGGTATAAAGACAGAAATAACATTGCAGCAAAAAAGGAACCAGAAGAAGCTGAAAAAGAACAGCTAGAAAGGCAGAAGACAGGGAGCCTTGGTGGCTCAGTGGGTTAAAGCCTCTGCCTTCAGCTCAGGTCATGATGTCAGGGTCCTGGAATCGATGCAGGCCTCTGCTCAGTAGGGAGCCTGCTTCCTCCCCTTTCTCTGCCTGCCTCTCTGCCTACTTGTGATCTCTGTCAAATAAATAAATAAAATCTTAAAAAAAAAAAGACAGAAGACAATAATGACTTGAAATTGCGGAGAAAGAGAGCTTCATAAAAGAAGAGTGATTATTATCAAAGAGAACAGACTTATCAGTATTCATCTCTTAGCCATTAATCACTTAAACTAGGATTGGCCATGCCAGATCAAACAACAGAAGATTATAGCAAAGGCTACCCTTTACCCTTCTAAAAGTAACACCAAAGTTTTCCATATAAAAGTACAGGTGTAGATGTGAATTATAAGTCAGACCAGACAATGAACTAATTTTATTAAGGTCACAAAAACGAATGACAATAAAGGGATAAAATTTCTCCCTCATTACTAACTTTAATGTTCTTCTTGGTCATAGGGTAAGTGACAATGAACTGCAACAGCATCCCTCTACTTGTGAGCTAAAGGCTTGCAAAGCTTTTTATTCCCCCAGTCTGTGGGTATTCTGCCCTCCCTGCTGGGGTCCAACATGCCTTCTGGAACAGGAAAAAACAAAAACAGTGGGATCTGTCCTTCTTTTCTGTCAAGGGAAATCTTAAAATTTCAGAAGAAAGGAGTATACAACAAAGATTTAGGGACGTAAAGGAGCTTAAGTCCCTCGATTCATGTGGCTGGGAGCAATGCCCACTGCCCTCAGTAAAGGCGTGCACTGCCTGTGGCTCTCTTATGATCTCCTCAAAGCAATACTCGCTTAGGGAGTCTAATTTTTCTCCATTATCTCCCTTCTTCCTCTCACAACCCCTAAGCCTCTCCAGTGGTAGTGTCTGTGTAGAATACACACCCCATTAAGAGCAGAATAAATTCATTCATCTTGATCACACTGCCAGCACCTAATACAACTGCTTGGTATATGGCAGCCATTCAAAAATCTGTCTGAAATTCCTAGAGGACTTTGAGTGATCTCTGAATTAGAAATAAACTTAATACACAAAACAGATGGAAAGAAAAGCGTCCTCAAAAACCATCAAAAGGTTTGATCTCCCCATTTTAACACCGTGTGACACAGGGCCAAGAACAGAGGCTTTTCAGCTAGAACACCCTATATTCAAATTCTAGTTCCACCAGTAATTAGTTCCATGATTCTAACCAAGGTACTTACTCCTCTGACCTTCAATTTTACCAATAAAATAATCAATCCTAACTTTCAGAATTGTTATAACGTTTAAGAACAATGCATGTACCCAGAACTCTGTAACTTTGTAGAAGCTGACACCATCATTAGTATTCAATCTAAAAATGTAAAGTTCATTGAATAGAAGAAAAAAAGAAAAACACAGTTAGATTATATAAATCTTTTGCTTGGGGCCAGCATCTACAGGTTTTTTTTAAAAGAAGCATTTATAAATTGTTTGTTAGAATGAGATAAGCTCAAGAATAAGAATAAAGACTTTTTCCATGATGGTGATGTCGATCGCATTATTCAGTTCCTGGTAATCTTTCACTGACTCCTACTTTCTCTGCATTTAATACAAACTTGTTACCAAAATATTATGAATAATTTCAGATTACTACCTAATTTGGGTTCCTTTCTCCAATGACTGCTATAGGGTAAGCAGGAAAACACTGGAATGCACCAACCCTTCTTTTTGCTACTTAAAAGCAGCTCCAGTAGAGCTGACGACTGGAACGTGTTCCCCACTCGTGCAGCCCTTATCCTCCTAGCTTCTCTAAACAAGTTCAAAGTTTTTGCTGTCCCCTGAAACATTCCCCCTTACCTAATTTGCATGAAATCATACTCTCATAATTTTCAACCCTCTACTGACCCATGTCCACACTTTCAGCTACAACTTCCCTTTGGATATGGTGTCTGTATCCAGTTCTGGCCTCTTAAGCAAGCTCTAATCCCCAAATTCCAACTGTGCATTAGTCAATCCTATCTCTTTGATGTCTGAAATCAATTATTTCCAACTCAACTCCTCTTCCCTAGAATTATTTTTCTTCCTATGCTCCTTTTAATATGTCCTAAACACAAAAACAATACTCTTCGATTTCCCCACCCTCGCCCTTCCATTAACAAACTGGTTATAAAACCATGATGATTCCTTTTCTATCATCTTCTTTTATTTCACTCTCACTACCACTACCCTCCACTTTATTTATTGCCAAAATCACTACAATACCCTAACTGGTCCCCCAGCCTCTGGTCCCTCATCTCTAAACTACCTTACAAAGCTATGAGATTAATAGCACAAGAATACAGCTCTAAGGATTTCATTCTCCTGCTAGAAAAATAATCTCCAAAGGCACTCACTGCCTGTGGAACAAAGATCAAATCCCTTTGCCTAGCATTTAAGTCTGACATAATTTGGCACCAACAATTTTATTCATCTTTTCCGCCATTCTCTGTTAGGTACTTGCAGGCCTCCACATATACCCGTGCTCTGCTTTTTTTCTTTTTTCTTTTTCTTTTTTTAAAGATTTTATTGATTTGACAGAGAGAAACACAGCCAGAGAGGGAACACAAGCAGCGGGAGTGAGAGAGGGAGAAGCAGGCTTCCCGCGGAGCAGGCAGCCCGATTAGGGGCTCAATCTCGGAACTCTGGGATCTTGACCTGAGCTGAAGGCAGAGGCTTAACCACTGAGCCACCCAGGCGCCCCTTAGCTTTTTTTTCATACTGTTCCCTATGCCTAGGAAGTCCTTCCCTCCCATCAAACATGAATGTCTAAATCCTTTTCAGTTTTTAAGGTTCAGCTCGAATGTCTTTCCAACCTTCCCTACCAAAAACTAAAGTTTTCTCTAATCCATTCCAATGAGTAATAATCTATTCTCCTCCTTCAGTGCACTTGGAACACTTAGAATGCAACTTTCCCCCTCCCCTGTTCACCCTGTAATAGATTTTTAATTATCTCCTTACTAGACCCCAAGTTCCCAGAGATGGCCAAATCTCAAATTTTGGTGCCTTACACTTAGATACTTACTATTTATGGAAAGAACAAATGGAATTTCACAGAGCAAGTTTAATTATTTTTCCACATGACAGCTCTTCAAATCACTGAAGCTAATTATCATATCCCACCCAGCTTAACTTTTCTCCAAACCGAATGCACTCAGCTCCTTTATTTAGGACCTTCTTCTTCTTCTTCTTCTTCTTTTTTTTAAGATTGTATTTATTTGAGAGAGACAGAGATCACATGTGCAGGGAGGGGCAGAGGGAGAAAGTATCTGAAGCAGACTGAGCACTGAGCATGGAATCTTACACAGGGCTCAATCCCAGGACCACAATATCATGACCTGAGCCAAAATCTAGAGTCCTACGCTCAACCGAATGAGCCACCCAGGTGCCCCAGTTAGCCATCCAGGCACCAGTACTCTTGACACTGTACCACATTTAATGCCACTCAGCTGGTTCCCCGAAACTGGTCCCCAGAACTAAGCATAATATTCTAGATGTGTTCTAACCAATACAAGGTACTTTTTCTCTCTCTAGAGCTAGTTCAAGAGTTCTTAACCTGGGATATGTAGCACAGGAATTTGGACGGGGAGGTGTAAATTCTATGTACAGATACACTGATACATTTTCTGGGGAAAAAAATCTTTTTATAGTTAACACAACATTCATTTTCTCTAACAATCTTAATGAATTTCGGTTAACATTGCTGAGTCTCTTTTCCCATCAACCCTAATCCTGTGAAGCTGGGCTGTGGGAATCTAAGAGCAGGACTTACCTCTACACCTATGAAAGTTCTTCCTGTTAGTACTGGTCTCACTAGTCATCAACCAACATGTTAGCCATTCTTCTGCAAATCTGATAAGCATGTCTCACAAAGCAAGACCTCTCAACTCCTCTGGATACTAACAGATATTCCAGGCATACTTATGTAAATCTGCACTTACTGACTCGTAATTTCTAACGAGTTTCTTGTTAGTACACTTTAATCCAGTGCTTCCCTAAAGTCAGCATCTTTTGCAGACAACAAATCCCCTTATAGAAAGTGACCTCGGTAGAATAAGAAAATTACTTTTTCAAAAGCCAGTAAGCCACAAATTTTGTATTGTTACTGGCCACACTTTTATATCACTTTAAGTATGCAAGAATAGCTCTTAAAAATGGTAAATATTTGAGTATAACCTCATACTGAACCCATAATCAGCCACATACTTAATTTCAACCTACCTTGTAAGGCCAAAGGAATAGCTTCAATCTGGATCTTTGTGGGCTTTGTCCATCCCAACTGGTCACAAGCTTCACACAACACATCTGTCACACCCTTGGAATTCAGAAAAACAAACTTTAGCACAGAAGAACACACACACACACACACACACACACAAACACACACATACTTGTATTCTTAATAATTAAATGAATGTCAGAGCCACCCTGCTGGTGACAAGAGCATCCCCTCACCCTTTGATTCAAATATTGCGAGCCTACTGGGTCTGCTCTTTAATTTTAAGCACTGAGACAGTACGTCAGGACTTAACACCTTCTACTCAGAGACAAAGTCAAGATCTCCACTTGTATTATTTCATTTAATCCTCACCATTCTATAAAGTACCCAATTTACGGATGTGCAAAGTGAGGCAGGGAGAAGTAAGGCCTTGGCTCTAGTAAGTGACTGGGTGGGAATCTAAACCCGTTTCATCTTACTGCGCAGCCCAAGAGTCGGGGGGGGGGGGGGGGGTGACGACTATCGCAGGGACAGTTTCCTGGCACACACGAGCGCGGCCACAACAAAATGGAGAATAGCGCAAATGGGAACTCTCCAAGACAGGCAGCCCTCCCACCATTCAAAACCAGAGGCTTAGGGGCAGCGTCCGAACGCAGGCTTCGGAAATTCTGAAGGAAAGCCAAGCCAGGCCCCAGCCGCTTTGGTACACCACCAAGCAGGATGTACGGTAACAGGACTCTGCCTGCGCCTGGTGCCAGCAGTACAAAGAACAGCTGGCATCATCGACGCTCACCAGATCTTTAAACGTTTTCGCTTCTTCCTCCTGCACTGCCGGCTGAGGGACTTCTGTCTCAGAATCACGCTCCTCGGGCGCCGCCATGTCTTCCGCGCACTCCGGAAGTGGGTCCGAAGCGCGCAGGATGCTGGGAAATGTAGTTTTAGTTCTCACCCGCCGGCATGTTCTAGGCGCCCCCCTGAGAGTTTGCTGGAATTTCCGGCCCTAGGGGTGTGGTTTAGCGAAAACTTGGTTAAAAAAAAAAAAAGTGGGGAATGCATACAAACGTGTGGTCTTAGAAAACTGAGCCGAGTGCAGGAGGGGCTGACGATGTGAACCTCTTGTCTTTTAGGGTCATTTAAAGAAGCTACCTCACGACTCATACCTGTTAGGTCTCTTGCTTTTCTAACCATAGAGCTTTGAACAGGTTGATATCACAATACTATTTATTTTAATTGTTCCATCCATGTATTCAGTAATATTTGTTTAGAGCCTATCATATGCTAGGGCTATGCTAGATGCCTCGTGAATAGGACAGCATCCCCTGCTGTCATGGAAGAGACAGATAAGAGAGATGTGATCACAGATAATGTCAAGTTGTGAAAAATACTATGATGTAACAAATGGAAATAAAAATGATGGAGAGGGGCGCTGGGTGGTTCAATCGTTAAGTATCTGTCTTCCTCTTGGGCCATGATCCCAGGGATCCCTCCCAGCCTGCAGGCTCCCTGCTCCTCCGGAAGCCTGCTTCTCCCTCTCTCACTTCCTCTGCTTGTGTTCCCTCTCTCACTGTGTCTCTCTCTCTCTGTCAAATAAATAAAGAAAAATGTTTTTTAAGAAAATGATGGAGAGCGCTTGGGTGGCTCAGTTGGTTGGGCGACTGCTTTCGGCTCAGGTCGTGATCCTGGAGACCCGGGATCAAGTCCCACATAGGGCTGCCTGCTCAGCGGGAAGCCTGCTTCTCTCTCCGTCCCTCTGCTTGTGTTCCCTCTCTAGCTGTGTTTCTCTCTGTCAAATAAATAAATAAAAATCTTAAAAAAAAAAAAAAGAAAGAAAGAAAATTATGGAGAGTAACCTTGGGAGAGTGGGTTGTGGAGATAACTGTGAGATTGGGCAAGGTCTCTGTGAGGTAGTGATAGTTGAGCTGAGACCTCACTGATGAGAAGATGAAAATCCCTTCAAGAACCCAGGGGGCAACTATTTCAGACTAAAGGGAGAGCAATTGCAAAGACCAGGGAGGGAGTGCAGCCAATAAAGTTGTTCTGGAAAGAAATCTGCCATTACTAAGAGAAATGAAGTTATTTTATGTTGCATGCCCTATGCCCAGCAAGCACACTCCTGTGGTCCAGCACGCAGGTGCTCACATGGTGCCACAGTGTTCCCTGCATCATTATTCTGGGAGCAGGGGTTTGGAGTTAAGCGTGAGGCAACATGCTTGCCACAATATGACTGGATCTCAAAGTGAGAAAAGTATACAATATATCGTATACTTTTAAAATGCATGCCCACGAAATATCACTTTCTGCTGAAGCACATACACACTGAAAGATACATTTTAGACATTTGAGATTGGTTATCTGTGGAGCGAGAGAAATTGGGATAAAATTGGGAATTGGGGAACTGGGAATGAAAGAGACTACATCTACAAAGCAAAAAAAAGGAACCTTTTGAGGACAAGGTACCTTGAACTGAGAACTTTCAGCTCAACTCAGTGTGCCGAGGTCCTTCCCACCACCACCATCAGGGCTGAGAAAAGGCCCTTATTTAGGAATCGCATTGGTGTCTCCAACAACAAAAACAAGTAGGGTGCAGAGAAGCTGGCTCAGGTCAGACCCTGCAGGGGCCTGCAATGGGAAAAAGTTTGGGGTTGAATGTTATCCTGAATACAAAAGGAAGCCACTGGAAGATATTGAGCAGAGAAGGGAAAGGATCTACATTATTTAAAGTATTACTTTAACTCTTTATGGAGGATGGAAAGAAAAGCTTTCTAAGAAGCAAGAGATCTTCTTGCCCCTAACTCTAAGCATACTGCCTGACACAAAATGGATGTTCCGGAACACCTGGGTGGCTCAGTTCATTAAGCGGTCTGCCTTCAGCTCAGGTCATGATCCCAGAATTCTGGGATTGAGCCCTCCCTCAGCAGGGAGCCTGCTTCTCCCTCTCCTTCTGTCTGAAGCTCCCCCTACTTGTGTGTGCGCGCGAGCGCGCTCTCTCTCTCTCAGTTAAATAAATAAATAAAATATTTTTAAAAGATTTTATTTACTTGACAGAGAGAAACACTAGAAAGAGAACACAAGCAGCAGGAGTGAGAGAGAAGCAGGCTTCCCATCGAGCAGGGAGCCCCATGCAGGGCTCGATCCTGTCCCGGGATCATGACCTGAGCTGAAGGCAGACGCTTAACCACTGAACCACCCAGGCGCCTCTAAATAAATAAAATCTTTAAAAAAAAAAAAAAAAAAAAAAGGATGTTCTGTAAGTGTTTCCTGGATGAATGACAACTCAGCAAAACATTGGGATCAACAATGATGGTATATCAGAAGGAACTTCACTGGTTGTTTCCTTAAGGAGTGAAGTTGTTCCTAGCTTTGAGATCACCTCCTGCAGAATACACTAGGGCCTTTGGTCTTTTTATATGATTTCTCCACATTAAAGGAATGAAGAGAAGACACACATTGTATAAGACAATAGGTCACCATGAAATCGGTTCCATTAGCCCATGCTTGTGTCAACACAGTCTGAGGCATTCCAGCTCCTCATTCAGCCCCCTACACCCCTACCCTCTCTGTTTTCCCGGGACTGGGAATTAGGCCACCCTCAGTGAGCTCCAAAATGGATAACACTCTTTGGGATAAGGAGAAGTTGGCTTATGCTGAAGAAAGTCTCCCATACTGACTGGGGTTCTTCCTCTTTCTGTACTGTCTTGGCAGACCTGCTGGAAATGCGGTGCTCTTCGTTTGGCAAAGGAGATAGAAACTGGATTCCAGGGGGAAAGAGACCCATCACACAGGAAGGTGACAAGAAACAGGAGTAGAACCCAGACCTCCGGGGCACGGCCGGCACTTTTCTCCACAAAGAACATCAGTTTCTGTGATCTCAGCAGCTTTTTCCTACAGACTCACACTTCGAATCTCTCCACCACAAAGAGTTTTCGATAATGACAGAGTGGCTAAAGTATTTATTTGGCTTCCCTTAGACTTGTTTTCCGGTTTCATTTGGGAAGGGAGTGCCCCGATGGGAAAGGAGGGAAGCTAGTGGCCTGGAAAGGGGACCCAGATGAAAGCAATTGGAAGGACAGTAAAGTTGCATATCATATGGGATCTAAAGTTCCCCAGGGTTTGTTAAAATGTGTGACAGGAAAGCAAAAGAAAATCACACAGGAGATTTCTGGTGCTGCTCTGAAGGGGAACGGATGTCAACGACTCAACTGCTCTTATGAACTGCCCTTTTCAGTCAAGCAAAAATCTTTTCTGTTTATTGTTGGATAATTCAGACATCAGCTATTTTTAGCACTTCCTGTGGTGCCCGTGTCCCCAGGCTCAAAGGACCTGGAGAAGACAAGACCCAGCGGCTGTGGCAGCGGACCCAGCGGCTGTGGCAGCGGCTCGGTGGCGCCATTCCTGGGCCTAGGGCATGCTGGCAAGGCTTGGGCCTCCCCCAGCACCCACCCCAGGGACAGGATTCCCCTCAGACCGCAAGAGGATCCCAGAGGCTTCCACACAGGAGCGCACACACCAGCTAAGAGGACTATCTGCTCTTGTCATGAGGAGTCCTTTGGATATTTATATTCTAGTTATGGATATTATGGAAGTCATTCTAGTAACTGAGCAGTGTCATATCCTGTGCTTTAGAACAATGAGGAAGGTTAAAGAGGAAATCCAAATAAACACTCAAAATGATGGGGGGTGGGGTACTGCAAGGCTGAAACAATACACTGGCTCCAAAGATAGAGGGCAAATGAAAGGTTTCATAGCAGACAGGCTCCATAGCTCCCTTTCATACACCGTACTATGAAAGGTTTCATAGGCCCTAGCCCCTCCTGCCCTCATAGAACTCTTTTTCCACACACAAAAAATACTAAAAATTATACTTCAATTATACAAATATATAAATATTACCATATTAAAATAGTTTCTTTGATGTGAAAGTTCTTTTTTCTTTTGATTTTTTAAAAAATATTTTTTTTATTTATTTATTTGACACAGAGGGAGAGGGAACACAAGCAGGGGGAGCAGCAGGCAGAGGGAGAAGCAGGCTCCCCACTGAGCAAGGAGCCCAATGTGGGACTCAATCCCAGGACCCTGGGATCATGACCTGAGCTGAAGGCAGGCACTTAACGAGCTGAGCCACCCAGGCGCCCTCCTTTTGATTTTTTTTTTAAGATTTTTTTATTTATTTGGCAGAGAAACACAGCCAGAGAGGGAACACAAGCAGGGGGAATGTGAGAGGGAGAAGCAGGCTTCCCGCAGAGCAGGGAGCTCCATGTGGGACTCATCCCGGGTCTCAGGGATCATGACCTGAGCCGAAGGCAGTTGCTCAACCAACTGAGCCACCCAGGCGCCCCCGCCTTTCGATTTTAAAAGAAGTTGAAACCTTTGTTGTGGGCCACTTGAAGTGTGGTGGGCTCCAGGCACTGCAGCTCCTGCCCTTGCCATGTAAGGGAAGGACCATGAGGAAGCCGCTAGCAGGTCAGTGACCCTGGGCCGCTATGGGGCATGAACAAGTCAGGACAGCAGTGGCTCCTGGACCAAATGTGGAATAAGCCCCAAACTTACAAATGAGACCTCTGCGGAAGATTAACTGTTGTTAATCAGTTTCTTCCAAAAACCCTCCCAGAAGTCGCATTCCCTGTAGTCTGTTGTGGAGAAAGCTCCCATTCTGTCCCAAACGTGTTCTGCATTCACCAAGAAGGAATTAGTGCCAAATCTTATCACTCAGAAAATTCTCTTTAACTTATGAATTAAAAATCTGCTATGAATGTGTATGTTCAAGAGAAGAGAGACACGTGATTGTTCCAACAAGGGCAAAAACAGAAGAGGACAGAAGAAAGAGAGTAAACATACAAATTACTTAGTTATGTAACAAATCCATGTCTAGAGGGAGAAAGAGAACAGGTCCCAGTTGTTTGTTGGTGTCTTCTTTTTGTTTTTGGTTTGAAAAGCTTCTTAAAATACAGAGGAATTTGTATTTGTTTTTTGTTGTTGTTGTTCAACAAATATTCTCAAACATTATGTCAGATTCTGGGCCAGACAACAGGATCCAGAACTAAGCATGAAAACTGTCCAAGTGGGGGAGAGATCCTGTTTAAAAAATAAAAAGAGGGGCACCTGGGTGACTCAGTCAGGTAAGTGTCTGACTCTGGATTTCAGCTCAGGTCATGATTGCAGTGTCCTGGGATGGAGCCCCATGTCAGGCTCCTTGTTCAGTGGGGAATCTAATCTAATAGGGAGTGTCTCTCTCCCTCTCCCTCTGTCCCTCCCTCTTACTCACTTGTGTGCTCTCGCTCTCTCTCTCTCTCCCTCTAAAATAAATAAATAAGTCTTTCAAAAGAAAGAAAGAAAGAAAGAAAGAAAGAAAGAAAGAAAGAAAGAAAGAGGGAAGGAAGGAAGGAAGGAAGGAAGGAAGGAAAGGAAGGAGGGAAGGAAGGAAGGAAGGAAGGAAGGAAGGAAGGAAGAAATCCTCGCTGTCAAGAGGGACAGATAGACACAGAAAAGTAATCACAAGTGAGAGGAATGGTACTAAAGAGAGAAGCAAGGGGATGACCCAACCTTTATCTGTGAATCATGAACGTTTTCCCTGTGGAAGTGACTTCTAATCTGAGACCTGGAATTGACTAGCTAGCTGTGGGAGGAATAGGGAGTGAATTAAAGGCAGAATCTCCTAAGTTAGGCCCTGCAGTGGAAAAAAATCAAGTAAAGCTTATAGTGATTATAAGATGGTGATTTAGGATGAAGCTGGCAGTATAGATAGGGACCTGAATATCTAGGGCCCCATACACCGTGTAAAGGATCTGGGATTTGAGATTTTATTCCAATGGCAGCAGGAGGCCTTTGAAGAGATGGAGGCAGAGATGTACTTGAGATGATCACTCAGTCCACTGAGGTGGAGAACAGATTGGGTCAGGGGAGGGGTGCAGGAACCTCAATTACCAGGTGTTCAAGCTGAAGATGATGGTATTTTTGGACCAGAGTGGGGCAGTGAGGGTGGAAAGAAATGCACAAAATCAAAAGGTATGGAGAGGCTAGGTAAATCCTCATGAATGATTTAATGCGGAAGATGAAGGCCACGGATGTGTTGACTCCCAGTGTCTGGCTTGACCAAGAAGAAACAGACTGGAATCATTAAATAGCTAGGAGACCCCGGAAGAGAGGCAAATATGTGGGCAGATAAAGGGAGTGAGGTCATGTTCGGAAGAGAATGCTTACTGTAGGAACTAAACCTTGAACCCAAGCAGACAGGCTCCATAGCTCCCATTCTTACCACCCTACTCTTTTATGTATGCGTTATCCATAATACGGCTAAGGGAGATAGAAATATAAGTAGAATGTCCTTAAATTTTTCAATTAGCTGAAGCCAAATTATTTTGTCTCCTCGGTACTCTACTAAAGGGCATCTCTTCTGTGGATAATTAGTTCTGAATCTCAACTTGGTCTTATCTCCCAATAAACATTAAAACACTGGCATCTGGGTATCTCTTCAACACCAGCTTCCCTCTCCATCCTCCTTGTCTCAACTCTTCCTTTCCTCCAGGCTCCACATCAGCAAGTCCTACAGACTCCGTGCCAGAATTTATCTTGAGTCCCCCTGCTTCTCCCTTCCCATCCCTCCCACCATGGTCCACAGGAACTTCCTCATTGTGTGATTTCCCAGCAGATGATAGGCACTAGAAGAGCAGTGCACATACTGAGCTTCACCCCGCTACGGTGCCCAGTGCCAAGCAGAGAATAAGCATTCAGCAAATACTTGCCCGATGAATAAATGAGACTGGTTTGCAGATTAGTCTCCTATGAGTGAGCTTAGCACGAATAAATCCCCAAAGCCTACTTATTTACTAATTATATGGATCACAGGAGTTTCTGAATCCAATTTAATGGGACTGCAGGCAGCCACTCCCATGATGGGCACAGCCCGTATGCAGTGGCCAAGAGCAGCTTGCTCAGCATGGCTTCTGCCCGCCCTGCATTTGGCCCCTTGAACATTAGCCAGAACCCTCGGCTGGTCTACTACCCTCCTCGGGCTTTCCCATAGGATATTCCTATGTCCGCGACCTGAAAAAAATCTGGCGCCTCAGACTGAGCATTATAGTGCAGAGGGCAGTATTCTAAGACATAAATAAATGTATATGAAGAATAAAATTAACCCAAGTCAACAACAAGCCGGAAAGTCAAATGTTATGTTGTAATCCTTATGTAGAAAACCACAAAGGCTGATGTTTCAAGGTCAGTTCATTCATACTGTGGGGTGGGTGATAAAGGAAAGGCAGATATGTCTCATTTCCTGGTTTCCTGGTTGTTTCCTATGCCTTTAACATAAGTGTTTTATTTCTAATGCACGCACAATTTTACATTTTTTTTAAGTAGGCTCCCAATGTGGGGCTTGAACTCATGACCCTGAGATCAAGAGCTGCATATTCTACTGACTGAGCAAGCCAGGTGCCCCTGCATAGACAATTTTTAAAAATTGCTAGAAATGGAGGTGCTTTTGTAATTCCTTGGCAATCCGGGTACCATTGCCACAATGAAATAATAACACACAGCATCTTCCAGCTGCTCTTTCCCATAGAAGCATGTGACTTTAAGTATAATGAGTTTGATGTCTAAGTGTTTGAAATAAATAAACATAAAGTAAAACATCAATGGCTATCCTGTACGTTTCTCATCCTCAGTGATAGTCCAGCATCTTTTCAATAGCTGTCCAATGACTCACAGTGTTTCCCTGGTACAATTCCTTTTCCTTAAGTAGAAACCAGAACCTCACTCTCCCACCCTCCCTTACACCTAGGGCACAAGTCTCTACCAGAGACATCCATGCCAAGGCTTAGTTTGGAACAGAGCGATGCAAGGAAGTGGATCCTGGCATTGGCCGAGGTGTCTAGCTACAGGGACAGCAGTGATAAAAGTTCTGGTGTCCAGATGCTGCCATCTGTGGTGTCCTCATTTAGTGACCGCAGCAGTGGCATTTCTACTCCCACAGTGATGTCATGGGGCTTAGGTGTTGTTACCAGCTGCATTACCCCCAAGCCTTACTTGCACTTCTTGGAGATTCTGTAAGTTTCCCAATATGCTCTAATAAAATCCTGGTAAATTAGTTGGAAGAGTTTCTGTTACTTGCATCTAGGAGCTCTAAGTAGCAGAGCTGTTAAGGAGAAGAAACCACGTAGAAATAATTAAAACACATTCCTTGGCTACCCCTCTATAAGTAGCAGTGCTCGCTGCCTGGTGACCCCGCATGCTTCCTGTGTCTGTCCACTGTCTCTCCCACTGGCCTAAACGTCCTCTCAACCATCCAGTGCCCCCTCCCATTGTCATCCTCACCCTATGACCCTGCTTCCTATTTCGGGGGAAAATGAAGAGAACTTCCATGTGTTCCCATGCCAAACTTAACACTTGCCTGCCCCACCTTCCCTCCTGTTCTAAGGATGTGCTATCAATGTCCCTGGAAGTGAAGGGTAACCCCCAACTTCTTACTTTCTCAGGAACACTCCACTAAACCTTCTATTTCCTGTCCTATACTGTCACCTTTCCCCCTCTCTCCTGGATCATTCTCACAGCACACACACAGGGCTATGATTTCTCTTCATCTTACAGAATATTTCTCATGATCCCGTATCCCCTTCTAGCTCATGCCCACTTCTCTGTTCCCCTTGACAACAAAACCCTTCAAGAGAGACAGCTATATGTGCAACTCTAATTGGAGATCAGAGACCCCATTGGAATCTCCAATTGGATTGGAAACCCACTTCAGTAAGGCTTTTGGCCTCATTGTTTCCACAGATATTTCTCTTGACAAGGTCATGAGTGACCTCCATGCTGCTAAACCCAATGGCCAATTCTCATTCTTCATTTTACTTGATTCTCCAGCAGTCTTTGGCTCCCTCTTCCTTGAGACATCCTTTTCATTTGCTTCCAAGACACAGCAGACCCCTGGTTTCTTCCTTGCCCTGCTGGCCACTCCTTCTATCTTATCTCCAGCCACTCCTCACTCTAAATGTTGGCAGACTCAGGGCTGAGTCCTTGGAGCTATTCCCTGCACATTGTCTATGTCTACTCGCTCCCGAAGCATCATACCCAGTCTCATAGCCCAAATACCACCCATTTGCTAAGAATCATCACATTCATAACTCTTCTCTAACTCCTCCTCAAGCTCCAGACTCATTTATCCAACAGGTTTACTTGTCTTTCCTCTTGAATGTCACCGGTGTGTCAAACTTATGTCTCTAAAATGGAACACTTCTGATTCCACTTCTCCCCAACTTGTGCCACCCACAGCTGTCCCCAGGTGAGGAAATGGCCTCGTCACGCATATCAGCCACTCAGACCAGGAGTCCTTTCTTTGACCTCCCACAACCAATCTGTCAGCCTATCCTGTTGGTCTACCTTCCTAACATATCTGGAATCTCACTACTTTTCTCTCCTGCCAGCTACCGACATCTCTCCCCTGCAGTATTGCAGTCGCCTGCTAACTGGTCTTCCCTCTACTCACACCCCTCCTCAAGGAATTCTCCACGTAGCAGCAAAGGGATCCTTTTAGAACATGAGTCTGATGAGATCCGATTCTGCTTGGATGATGAGACTCTGCTCGAAACCTTCCAAAGATTGCCCATCTCACTCAGAGTGAAAAGCAAAATCCTCACAACAGTGTAGAAACTCCTACCCACATGGGCCCCACTGCCCTCTGAACTCATCTCCCACACCGCTCCTTCACCTGGCCCGCCACAGCCATGCTGAACTTCCCCGCTGCCGAAATCACATCCGGCATGCTTCTGTCTCAGAGGCTTAGTCCTTTCTGGTCTGTCAGCCTGGCATGCTCTTTCCTCGGGTGCCCGCCTGGCTCTCTCCCACACAGCAGCTTCCGGTCTTCACTCAAATGTCCCCGGGTCATTGAGGCCTTGCAGCCCCTCCCCCTGGCACTCTCTCCCCTGGCCCTGCTTTGTTTTCCTCCATGGAACTAATCGCCATAAGCAGAATAATGGCCCCCACAGACGTGCCCATTCCTGATCTCCAGGATCTGTGAACACATTCTGTTACTTGGCAAAGGGGAATCAAGTTGCAGATAGAATTAAGGTCACTAATTCGCCAACCTTAAAACAGGGAGATGATGTTGGATTGTCCAGGTGGGCCCAGTGTAATCACAAAGGTCCAGAAAACTGGGAGAAAAGGCAGAAGAGGAGGCCAGAATGGCACGGCAGTCAAAGGACTCAACCCATCATCGCAGGGTTTGAAGAGGGAGGAAGAGGGTCAGCTTAACAACACAGCAGCCTCTAGAAGACAGAAAATGTGAGAACACAATTCTCCCCTAGAGCCTCCAGAAAGGATCATACCCCCACCAGCTATTTTATTTTATTTTATTAAAAGATTTTATTCATTTATATGTGAGAGAGAGAGAGAGAGAGAGAGAGAGAGAGCAGAAAGAGAGAGCACAAGCTGGCGGGGGGAGAGGGAGAAGCAGACTCCTCACCAAGCAGGGAGCCGGACATGGGGCTCGATCCCAGGAACCAGGGATCAGGACCCAAGCCAAAGGCTGATGCCCAACCAACTGAACCACCCGGGCACCCTCCAGCTACTTTATTTTAGCCCAGTGAGGCCTGCCTCAGACTTCTGACTATAAGAAAATAAATGTGTTTGGTTTTAAGCCACTAAGTTTGCATTAATTTATTATAGTATCAACAGTAAACAAATACACACTATCTCACAAACAAGATAGTTACTTCTTCACTTACACCTGCATTCCCTATCATCATTAGACTACATGTTCCATGAGTAGAGATATTTGGTGATTTCATCCATTAGTCTGTGCTCACTGCGGAGAAAAATACATAGCATATAGTGGGCATTCCATAAATACCTTGTTGAATGAGTATCTATGTGTCTATGGGTGTGTGATGTATTTGGGAGGGAACGAGGAAGAGGAAAGACAAAGTAGAAGTTGTCACATGGAAAGGTTAGATGCTTATATGTAAAAGAAGTATTAAACTAGACCAACCTTCTGGAAACGGGTTATTACCCTGGGCCCAGGTTGGTCATCCCTGACAAGGAGAAGAGAAGCCCAACAGCTTTCCATGTATAAGGCAGGAGTACGACTTGCCTGCAGTCCACAAAGGAAAACTGTCTCTGACCAGCTCCTGCGCACTGAAGGAGCTGTGTCTTCCCGGCCTGTCCTGGGAGGGAAATGGGGACACCAACTACATTAGACATCTTCCAGAGTGGGTCATGCGAGAGAGGTGGAAAAGATACCCCAGACACTTCTGAGGCCTTCCCCTCGTTAGAAAACACCTCATATAAAGGAGGCCACTCCGGGGACGAAAGCATTCAGAAATCAGAAAGTTCACTGTTAGCACCACACATTTATGACTCGATGCTGACCTAGGGCTGGGCTTGGGGTTTTGTTTGTTTGTTTGTTTGTTTGTTTTGTTTTTAAAGATTTTTTTAAATTTATTTGACAGAGAGAAACACAGCCAGAGAGGGAACACAAGCAGGGGGAGTGAGAGAGGGAGAAACAGGCTTCCCGCCGAGTAGGGAGCCTAATGTAGGGCTCGATCCCGGGTCTCCGGGATCATGACCCGAGCCGAAGGCAGTCGCTTAACCAACTGAGCAACCCAGGCGCCCCCCCCTTTTTTTAAGATTTTATTTGTTTATTAGACAGAGAGAGAGGTCACAAGTAGGCAGAGAGGCAGGCAGAGAGAGAGGAGGAAGCAGGCTCCCCACCAAGCAGAGAGCCCAATGCGGGCCTCATCCCAGGACCCTGAGATCATGACCTGAGCTGAAGGCAGAGGTTAACCCTCTGAGCCACCCAGGCGCCCCTGGGCTTGGGTTCTGATGCCAGCCCCACCTATTCAAGAACCCAGCAAGGTGAGGCATCAGGGGAACACAGAAGTGCCTTTCCTCTCTGCTGCTGCTCCTCACCACTAAAAGTCTCGCAGACATTTGCTCTGGTGGCCCCCAATGGTCCCATTCTTCTCCCCAGCTCATTTAAAACCACCAGGCCTGACGCACCAAGAAAAGGTGGGATAGATATGCAATAGAATACTATTCGGCCACAAAAAAGAAAGAAATCTGGCAATTTGTACCACATGGGTGGGTCTAGAGGGCATGATGGTAAGTGAAATAAGTCAAACAGAGAAACACAAATACTGTGTGATCTCTCTTGTATGTAAAATCTCCAAAACAAAACAAAACAAAACAAAAACAAAAAAGACCAAAGAACCCCACCCAAACTCATAGAAAAAAAGATCAAATTTGTGACCACCAGATACAGGGCAGGAGAAGGGAGATTGGAATAAAGTAACCAAAAGGAACAAACTTCATTTGTAATAAGATAACTAAGTATCCAGGATGTAATGGACAACATGAGGGCTAAAGGTAATGCTGTAGGGTATATTAGAAAGTGGCTAAGAGAGTAGATCCTAAAAGTTCTCATCACAAGGAAAAAATCTTTTCTCTTTCTTTCTTTTTTGTTTTTGAACTATAGGAGATGATTTTTTTTAAAGTTTTTTTTTAAGATATTTTATTTATTTATTTGAGATAGAGATAGAGATAGCAAGAGAGAGCATGAGCAGGGAGTAGAGGGAGAAGCAGGCTCCCGATGAGCAGGAAACCCGAGGTGGGACTCAATCCCAGGACTCCGGGATCATGACCTGAGCCGAAGGCAGACACTTAACCGACTGAGCCATCCAGATATCCCAAAATGATGGAGGTTAATTAAAATTATTGTGGTAATAATTTTGCAATATATGCAAGTAGGCCACTACCAGTGCTGTATGCCAATTATATCTCGGTGAAACTGAAGGAAACAAAACCCCACCAGGCCTGCAGTTTCATGGAGGAAATGCATCTGGTGATGGCCAGATCCTGTCTATCCCCACTGCCCTCCCTCTGCTTTACACTTGCTTCCCCCTCACAAGCTCCCACCAATCACCACCCTTGGACCTCTTTTTCCTGACTCAGCCCTTGTTTTGGAAAATCCCCAAACTACACCATTGTTTTTCATTAAAACCACAGAAGCTAGTTCATCTTCGCCCTTGCAGTCTCACCAATCACAACTACCGTGTTAAAACATAGCAAATACGGGGGCGCCTGGGTGGCTCAGTTGGTTAAGCGATTGTCTTCGGCTCAGGTCATGATCCCGGAGACCTGGGATCGAGTCCCACATCAGTCTCCCTGCTTTGGCGAGAAGTCTGCTTCTCCCTCTCTCACTCCCCCTGCTTGTGTTCCCTCTCTGGCTATGTTTCTCTCTGTCAGATAAATAAATAAACTCTTAAAAAAAATAGCAAATACTGTGAACTCAGCACACTTAATCTGAGTTGGTTACACAAAATCAAAGTCAAGTTTTAGGTAAGATTACATTCCATTAGACTGGAATATGAGGAAATCTGTAACTCATGTAAATGAATTGGAGGGTAAAAGGATTAGAGGGTTGTTTCAGTTTGAATGGAAAGAACGTGAAATCAGAAGAGCCAGATGGAAGATCATTGCAAATGTTAGGGATAAAAGCCTGGATGGGCGATGGTAGCCAATGGAAGGATCCAAAATGGAGGGGAGAGACATTGAACGGAAAGGAAGAAACTGGGCACAGGCTTATCAGAGAGATAAGGAAGGGGAAGATTTGGAAATGCTGGTGAGATTTCAAGGTAGTCATCAGGGATTTTGATAGGAACAGAAACGCTTTGAAACTGTCCCAGTTTTGCTGAGGAGAAGGAAGATATGTTTAGATTTAGGTGCATGGGGAAGAAATGCCAGTGTATCCCTGAGCATAAAGGTCACTTATTCATTTGTTTGTTCCTACAACAAGTGCTTATGGATCATATCCTGTGGTAGGAGCTGGAAAGCCCCTGTGGGGGTGCCTAATACCATCTGAGATACTGTTTCTGTCCATAAGAGCCTTGGGTGCATTCAAATCTCTCTAATAAAAGGCATCATGTGATAAGCTTGTGTAAGAGACACAGACAGAGTGCTCTTAGACATTTGGTTAAGATCAAGACCATGTCCAGCTGTAAAGTGTACCCCTCAGGGAGGAGGAAACAGCGAAGGCTTTCTATCCTGCACACGCTCCTGAAAGCTGCTTTATCCAGTAATGACTTCCACTGTTGTTCACTTCTCATCTGATACCCAGCAATTTCAATTGACCCAAGAGAATTCTTTGCTGCTGGTTTCCTTCATACCAACACCCACTCTGGGACTGTGAGGTACTAGGAATGGACTCGAAGGACTCAGTGAAAGCCTGTATGACGGAGGCAGGTCTGAGGCTCATGGAACCCTGGAATCTTAGGAGTGGAGGAGAGAGGTTATCAAGAAGCTAAACAGAGAGACAAATAAGAAAGGCCAGTGTCATAGAACTCAAGAGAGAAGCGTGTTTTAAGACTAACCAATGATGTCAAATGCTACAGAAAAGTTAGAAAGAATGAAAGTCCAACAAGTAATAGTGTTTACTATGCAAAAGCTCAGAGAACAACAACAACAACAACAACAAAAAACAGGTCATCCAGGGATGCCTGGCTGGCTCAGTCGGTAAAGCACACAACTCTTGGTCTTGCTTGGGGTTGTGAGTTTGAGCCCCACGTTGGGTGTGGAGATACTTAAAGTCTTAAAAACAACAGTGAGGGGGGTGCCCGGCTGGTTCAGTTGGTTAAGCATCTCACTTCAGCTCGGGTCATGATCTCCAGTTCATGGGGTTGAGCCCTGTGTTGGGCTCCCCACTCAGTGGCGTCTGCTTGTCCCTCTCTTCTGCCCTTCCCTCACTCATGATCACATACTCTCTCTCAAATAAATATGGTATTTTTTAAAATGACAACAAATTGGGGCACCTGGGTGGCTCAGTCATTGGGCATCTGCCTTTGGCTCAGGTCATGTTCCCAGGGTCCTGGGATAGAGCCCTGTGTTGGGCTCCCTGCTCCACAGGAAGCCTACTTCTCCCTCTTCCCCTGCTTGTGTTCTCTCTCTCACTGTCTCTCTCTCTGTCAAATACATAAATAAAATCTTTTTTTAAAAAATGACAGCAAATCATCCACAAAGTGTTACTATTTTAAATAGCCTCATGATACCTAAGGTCTTATTCGTACTCACACCTAACAAGTCTCCTACCAGCCTCCAGCAGCATGAAGGCAGACCACCAGAGGGGAATTGAGTGCACACCTCTCATGGGAAGAACATCACTAAGCAGGGTCAGTGGTGGTTTCGGTGGCATGACCCCCAGAAGTTCCATTTTCAGAGGTTTTTATAAACTATCTGGAAAGGCCTGTTGGACCAGTCATTTCTTAGTGTGTGTCAGTGTGGTCTCTGATGATGCCTTCCCAGCACACTTGCGGTCAGCAAAAAATTCTTATCAAGCACGTCCTTCCATTCTAGAGGCTTTGTTCACAAGAATTTTGCCGTGATTGAGACATCTGGGGCAGTATTACAAAATATCTGTGCGTAAATTTTTATGATCTAAGCTTAAGTTTGATCACTTTCCAATCACACTCACATTGGTTTTGGTTTTTTGCAAATACTAGTCATTTGCAAAGCTTCATTTTAGTTTCTTATTGATTAACCTACTGGCATAAGATAACCTTGCCTAGTTTACCGGGTTGTTAGCACTGTGAGAGTAGAACACTGTCTACGTTGCTCACAAATGATGGTAGCTAGTACAAGGTGAGTATTCAATATGCACGTTCTGGATGAATGAATGAATCTGTCAGCTCATTGTTCATAATGGGTCAATATCATGAGCTATTGTTTTATATTATGAATATGCACACACTCAGAAGAGCTAAAGAGCCTAATTCTGGGGCACCTAGTTGGCTCAGTTGGTTAAGCAACTACCTTTGGCTCAGGTCATGATCTTGGGGTCCCGGGATTGAGTCCTACGTCAGGTTCCCTGCTCAGCAGGAAGCCTGCTTCTCCAGAACTCCGTGTCAAATAAATAAATAAATAAAATCTATTACAGAAAAAAAGAAAGAGCATAATTCTGGAATCAGGTTGCCAGGATTCAAATCATGGGACACCTCTTGCTAGCCATGCAACCTCTCACTTCCTTACTTTCTTTAATAATATGGGGTAATCTTACTCTTCACCCCATAAGACTTTTGTAAGGGAAATGTGAGAACACATGTCAAACTATATTTAGAACAGGTAAGTTTTCAATCAATGCTAGCTATTACTATTACCATTAAATATCCACAACTTTTATATTTATTATCTACATGTCATTTTATTTAAGCACTGAGAAAAGTGTTGTTCTTTCAACGTTTCACAAGTGCAATTTTAATAACAAGGGGAGGGCAGATAAATGTTGGCGTGCTGACCAGGGAGCCTGGAAAAAAGACATTTTAACCTAAAAGAAAGATATGAGATATCCTCACCCCTCCCTGACTCGTCTACAAAAATGTTGGTAAATTTGGCAACTGCACCAAAGAAATGCCGGAAGAAGCCATACTGTGACTAACCCCGTGTAGTTGGGAGGCAGAGGACTTGGCTGTAACTGACTGCTGAAGTTCTAGGGCAAATCAGGTCACAGGCCTGCCTGCACTTCAGCCCTAGGGTTACACTGGAAATACAAAATGGGATTAAAGATCATCCTTTGCGGATTTACTTGATATAGCCAAGCTTTACCTGTGCAGACAACAACACACTGGAGGACCTTCTCTCTACAACTTAATGCTACTGCCAGTCAGGATCGGGGGTGCAGAGCGGCCCTAATGTTCCTTCTTAGCCCCTGTAGCAGTCTTGCTTCATCAGCATGATTTCCCTTCTCCAAACAATTCTCCGGTTGCTAAGGGATTATTTCCAGATCTTGGGGCTCACTCTTTGTCCTATTCCAGACCACAGCAGGATTTACCTTCTCTCATAGGAGTTTGGCAGGAGCAAAAAGCACCATCCCCAACTCCTGTCAACTCAACAAGGAGGAATTAATTGCAATTCACTAAAAGGATACTTGTCGTGACAGGAATACCATATGCTTCGGCAAAGATAGGATCCCAGCTTGTGGCTGGCCTCTGCAAACCGTCCTAGCAATACAGTACTGTTGTGTTGTGTTGTGTTGTGTTGTGTTGTGTTGTGTTTTAGTTGCACAGTCATTAGTAGCAGAACATTTGGAGGACCCAGGGGAGTTTCCAAGGCGGAGACCCAGAGGCTTGTACAAGGGGAGATTGCATCCAAAGCAGAAGTTTTCAAAGACCATAGCCACCATGACAGTCTTGTTTAGATTGCCAGGCCTCCCACTCAATATCCACCCTCATTTTCCTCCTTACAAACAGAATCCTAGGTATATTGGGATCAGCAAGTTGGAAGCTAAAAATACTACAGTTCCCCATGGGCCTTACATCGTCAAGATCAGTCACTTGCAAAGTGAAGTCTCCTGGAAATTTCTGGGGTAGGTTTGCCTTCACTTTTCCTTTCTGCCTCTCTAGTGTTTGGATTTTGTGAAGGCTGACTTGGCTGATGTTTGGTTTCCTTTCAATTACTTCCTACTTTGCAATTATGTCCAAAGGTTTTGAAACTGCTGAGACTTCCAGATAATAAGAGAATTCCTTAATGGGAGTTGATTACTTTTTAGAAATTGATTTATACAGTTCAACACTAAATATTCTGAGTGAACATGATTACACATCTGCCCCTTTTCAAAGTTATTAATTCATACACAGGCGGACATGAGATTAGGTAATTAATTACAGAAAGGTCAAAAAGTTTGAGGAACAGGCCATTTTTTTTCAATGAAAGGAAAGGATGTATTTTGCTACAGTGGGAAAAAATGTGGCGTTCAAAAATTGCTGCATTTAATTGCATCCCCATTTTTCTCTGCGATGTCTCACTTCCCTCTACTTCCTTTTCACACTGAGATTTTAAATGAGAAATATATCAAGTTGACTGATTGTTTGCCTTATCTGATCTAGGATGGTTTCTCCATCACTCTTCTCTTTTTTCTCCCAGTAACTACTTTCCACTTTGACAATTGCCATCCTGGAAATGACAGGTGCCTGAGGGCAAATGCATCAAAGCAATAAAGATCAGAATGTTTCCTAAGGATCATTTTTTTTTCCATAGAGCAGAATGTAGTTTTACTGAGTCCTTGAAATGTAGAACCAAATAACCCTCCTTTTTTGTGTAAAAAAAAACAACCCAAACGATTATAAACCCAAGAAAACTAATAAAAGCACTTAAATCTTAGTACAAAATTTTTATTTTTCAAACTTGGACATTTTTCTGAAGTACATTTGTAATCTAAATACCCCTCTCTCTTCTTCCTTTTGCAACTTACCATTTCAATCTGTTTGTTTATAGAATGAAGACCTTAAGGAAAAGCCTATTTGCATGCCCCCAAAAGAAATAAATAAGTATTTGTCTCTAGGATCCATTTAACTGAACTTGACTAAATCCTGTAGCAGCTCCACTCTTTATAACAGACCCAGAAAAGGATGTATAACATTTTATTACCAACAAATTCCTGATAATATAGCGAAGCGGTTCATTAAATTATTCAAATGCATGTATTGAGCTCCTATAACACGCAAAGTGTTAACTCTGATAAATACCCTAATGATAGGAAAAGCTTACTGCTGCTTCCTGAAATGCCCAGTTAATTTCCAGGGAGCAATCCACCCATTGGAAGACTATAACTCAAACTTACGCATTAATGAAAGATGGAGGGGTGCCTGGGTGGCTCAGTTGGTTAAGCAACTGCCTTCAGCTCAGGTCATGATCCCGGAGACCCAGGATCGAGCCCCACATCGGGCTCCCTGCTCGGAGGGAAGCCTGCTTCTCCCTCTCTCACTCCCCCTGCTTGTGTTCCCTGTCTGGCTGTGTTTCTCTCTGTCAAATAAATAAAATCTTAAAAAAAAAAAAAAAAAAAAAAAAAAAAGATGGAGCCAGGAAGTAGTTGTGCCTTTGAGACATAACATGGACGACAATGTGAAGTGCAGTCTGGTGACTTAAAATGCTAGCATTCATGCAAGGTGGTCTAAGAAATGACATCAGTTTAAAAAGGAACCAGCGCCAACTTCAAAAGAAACCAGGATACAGATCTATAGCGATTTATAGGAACAATAAAAACATAGAACCACCAAGCCCTCCGCCTAGCATTGAGATTATAGTTCCTCAGATACTCCACCATCACTGGGAAACACGGGGTAGACTGGGTCAATTTAAAGCATGTTAAGCAATTAAATAACACAGCCAGGTGTTGTGTGTGTGGTTTCAAAGGCTTTTCAACATATTTTCCAACACTACAGTTGTAGGACGGGAAATTGAAGAAATGATAAGTATTTTCTTAGAGACAGCTCACAGATTCCCTACAGCTCCTAAAGTGAGAATATGACACATCACCACAGAAGCTATTTGTCTATCACCCACAAGACATGAGGCTGCCATGGTCTGGCTCCTTTGCATGCCTCTAAGTGGGGATCCCCCCGTCACACCGCGGGAACAAAATAGGTTCACTTTCAGGTCAAGTGTTATTTGCTGGCAAAGTACCTTCAGGATAAATTTCTATAGCTTGCAAGTCAAACCTCCATTAATGAGCCTAAATTCGTCCCGCGGTCTCTCTATTCAGAACTTCCCACATTTACCTAAAAGAATCACTCAAATCACTAGGGAATAAAATTCCCCCTCTCCTGGAGAGAGACTTATTCAAGGAGAGCAATGCTATTTCCAGCTCATGCTCCACCTTAGGAAGGCAAAACTCAGTCACATCTGAAACAACCTCCGCCGTCTCCCGTTCAGAAACATGCTATTCCTATTATTTTCTAAACATGGCATGGTGATTAAATACAATTAAATGTAAATAATAAAGAACAATTAAATAACAAACTTAAAATAAATTAAAAAAATACACTGGCAGTCTTCAGAGAAAGTAACAAAGGTCAATCTGCATTAAGTTCACATTCCTTTGAAGGTACCAGTTCCTATAATGAGTGGGCAACATTGCCCTCTAGAGGGGTTATTTTGTTATATCCCTTACTTCGCATGGTGGAAATTGCCCTAGGGCACACTGACAGATATAGCACATATTCTTTTGCTTTTGGGACCCTGTCTGTCCTTGACATTCTGTGAATGACTCTGAAGACCATGGAGCCCCTGGAGAGGTTGTGAGACTTCATGAACTCCCACGAGGGGATCAGAAACCAACACCTGTTGCAGTGCTCTTCAAGACTTAGTGGGTATCAGAATCACCCTGTGGGCTTGTTGTAAATACAGGTTGCTGGGCCCCACTTCCAGGGTTTCTGATTCCTTAAGTCGACTGTTGGGTCCAAGAATTTGCTTTTCTAACAAGTTCCCCAATGATGCTAATGTTGACAGGCAGCCGGGGGGGGGGGGGGGGGGGGGGGGGGGGGGGGGGGCGGTGCACTCTTCCTGAGCCAGACACTGTGCTTGGCACTTAACCTCAATACCTTACAACAGGGTGACGTTTTAGTATCTCTTTCACAGACCAGAAAGCCAAGTCTCAGAGAAATTAAGTGGCCAAGGTTCCACAGTAGTGACAGAGCCTATAATAAGCCCAGGACTAACTCAAAGCCACTGCTCCCTTCTGTGCACTAGGATTGGGTAAGGAAAGTTGTGAGTCACTTCATCTTCCTTGGCCCACAGCTGCTTGTTGCAAGGAGGTGGGATTCAGATGGCCATTTACTTGGTTTCCATACCAGAATATCTGGAGGTCTGGCTATGAAGCCCCTCAGGAATACCACTCTGCCCCAGGCTGGATTTGAGAGTGGGCACGCTGACGGTGGAGGGAAGGGTGCCTCTTGGGTCCTGAACCCTGCTACACAGTTCAGAGGGACCTAATTTGCTCTGGATTCTGGAATGTTTTATACTCAGAAACTCTGAAAGAGAGGTTTTAAATCTCATGTCTCCTCTCGCAGGCATTTTGAGGACCTCAGAGCTTACTGCGGCTTGGAGTGGCCCCAGAGGGTGGCCCCACCCACAGTCTCCCCAACCTCTGCTCAAACCACCCCGGCTGGGGCAGGGACCCTGAAACAACTTTAATACGGTGGTGCCCATCTGGAGACTGAACAGTTTTGATAAAGGAAGAAATTTTCAGTTCACATAGCCCGTAGGACTAGGCAAGTCCCTAGCACACAACCCCAGGCAGGGTGTCACAGTGATGGGAAAAGAAAGGCTCTGAGGACTCCCTCCCCCCCCCCCCCC
>PITA01002618.1:0-41171 GCA_004023965.1 Spilogale gracilis | reverse complement strand
CGTGGCCACGGCCGCCCTTCGTGCTGAGCTGGACTCTGGACTCCAGCTGCTCACTGAGCTCGTCCAGGGCTCCAGTGCAGGACTCCAGGCTCTCAGCCAGTTTCTGAATCTTGGCCTTCAGCACGGCCTGGCTCACCCTGGTGGCCCCTTCCGCCCGCCTGGGGATGAGGAAGCCACGTGAGCCGAAGAAGACGACGCAGTAGACAGAGTTGTACAGGGCGATGGAGGCATTCCGGCCGCACTGCAACAGCTGGCGGTCCCCGCGGCCCTGGCAGCGGCAGAAAAACTCCAGGCAGCTCAGGATCTCGCGCATTTGGTCCTGGCAGGCGGCGGCGATCTCCTGCACCCTGCGCAGCTCCCGGGAATTGCAGAAGATCAGGGCGAGGTCGGACGTGATGGTGACGGCCCCTCCGGCGGTGGCCACCCCCAGCCCCACGGCCGACGCCACCAGCGAGGCCCCCAGGGTGACCGGGCTGAGCGAGAGCCCCACGATGGCGGTCACGGCGCCCGCGGCGCTCAGCGAGCTGCCCGCCACGTTGGCCGCCAGGGAGCGCCGGCGGAGGCGCTCGAGGCGCCGAGCCACCTCGCGCAGGCGCAGCACCTGCCCGTGCAGCCGGCCGCGGCGGTCCAGCAGCAGCCCCTGGAAGCGGCGCAGCGCGTCGGCGCCCTGCAGCTCCATGCCCTGCGGGGACACAGACGCGCGGTTAGAGTCCGGAGCCTCCGTGCCGGCCCGCGCCCCGCTCGCGCCTCCCGCACGCCCGGCTTAGACCCCACAGCCCCTGCCGCGCCGGGGAGAGCAAACAGGTCATTCCCCGGCGAGGCCTGCGTGTTGAGTCCTCAAAGACCCGTTGTGGAATCTGGAAGGAGCCACACCAATTCGCGGGACCGTAAAACGCAAATGCAAGCGGGAGGGAGGCTTTCGTCTGCTTCTCTCCCGGGGAACGCTAAGGGTGCACTTGATCAACTGCTCCGTGATCAGACAGTGACGAGGGAGTGGTGGCGTTGGAAGTCTACGCCAACACGGAGGCTTCTGCTCTGCTTGAAGGATAGCTAGCAATTTGCAGATGCTAGGTTGCACCAGTCCACAAAGCCCTTTCCTTACGTGAAGACTTGGATCCTACGAGTTTGGCAATACATTTTTTTTCCTCCGATGAGTGATAAAGACAAGTCCCCAGAAAACTCAAAAATCATACTGTCTCTCGAACGTAAGAAACTAATCTTTCTGAGTTAGATGATTCAAGCGACTCTTCTGCCTGTTATTTTTCTATGCTCTTACCTTAGAATCAAGCCTGAGATGTCCTTTGGACAGTTTTTTCCTACTCTCACTCTTTGGTGGGTGCACAAGTAAAACTAAATCGTATTAAATTCATACCTGTGGTTTTTTTCCTTAAAAAATGAGTAACGGCTGAATAAAATAAAGTGCCCAATATTTTTGTTTAACAACTCACCGAGGGCTACCTTGTACCAAGTTGAAGTCAACTGAAGATGATTAAGAAAGAGAACTGTACATGTGGGGTAAGGATACATCCTTCCTAGTTGCCAGAGCGTCCCACCTCCATATCCAAGGTACTCCTCATTATTAGGGACTTCTTGAAAGTAGCAAATAAGCCACAAAAATAGAGCATTTCAATACTGTGAGCTATCAGAGCACAATCATTATTCTCTGAAAGATGAGAAAATCGAAATACAGACACATTCTAGATGCAGCTGATTCTTCACAGAACTGTCTAGAATCTTGATCTCCTAACTCCTCAGGCTTAATTTTATTTGCATGCCCCCGTTATCCCACCCACCAGTGTTAAACTTCCAGGCAAAGATACCTCTTAGAAAAATGAGGAAACATGACACAAAATATGTAGTGGGCCAAAGTGATAATCCCAGGATTACAATTCCAATGGCTGTCTTCTAAACAGAATCCCTCTTGGCTTCCCCACTTACCATTCACTTCTGGCTATCTCCAGGAAAGAAAAATCTGAGGCTGTTTCTGGATGAGCACGTTTTATAGTCCCAGAGAACCAATGACTGCCCTGGGAAAGCCTTGTCTCATTCTGAGAATTTGCCATTTCCTGTCCTAGCCCCTGCTGCCTTCAACCAGAAGGATGTGACATGGTGGAAAATGACCTGCCAGCCACACAGCACATCCCGTATTTAGGAAACGAACATTGTGTGTTCGCTTTCCCCCAAACGCAGGAAAAGAACCACAGGCTCTTCCCCAACTTGAAACAAGTGTGGTCATTCTCCCAGGGGGCATACCCTGCCTTTCCTCTCCTGAGAATAGCTAATGACGTTATATGGGAGGATAAAAACCATACCCCAGGCTGACCAATTACAGTGTTTCTTGAAAAGACAGCATTGCAAAATCATTTTTAAAAAGAAAAAGAAAGGAGGGAACACTTTTATGTCTGATGTAGCCACTCATAGTCCACTCCCGTATTTTAAAAAGCATGGTGAGGCTTCATGATTCAAAAGTGATCCATTCAGCGTGCAGCCCCTAAGAATGTAAAGCCACGCCCATAGGAAGTGCTCCGTGCAGTTTCGGGCATCTCCAGCTGTGGAGAAGATGCTGGAGGTCTCAGAAAGGGCACACGGCAGGCCAAGTGCGTCAGAGAAACCAGTGGGGTCAGGCTGCACAAGGAGCTAATTATACACTTTCAGTGGCAGCTGGGATTGGTCTCCTGGGTTTTCATTTGAAGCGGCGATTGTAGCCCATATAATAGTTAAATGAACAGATTTTATTCCCAAGTTAGTGGAGCGTGGGCTGAAGGACAATTATCTGGATAATTCAAGAGGGAAAACACATATGGCGTCGGTGGCTGCTTTCTGGGGCATTCAGATAGGTGGCTGGAGGTCATCCAGGAAGGCCCAAATACATCATCCTTCTCATTCCTAAACCCTCCCATAAGGAAGGGCAAGTTGGTTTTTTGCTTAAATAATTATTGTCTCAACTCTCTGGTTTATCTAGAAAGTCTTAACAGCCATATCTTTCTGGAACACAAATTACCCACCTTTATAACTATCCTTGGTATTTATCAACACAACACCATTTGCTACTACTCACAACCCTAGTCCTTTGGAACTTGACTTTTTTGAGTTTGGGCCACATCCAAATATTCTAGTTACCACTCCTCAAAGGATAAATATAATCTTAGTCAAGATGCCTTCAGTATCAGAGGTGCCTGGGTGACTCAGTCGATAAGTGTCTGCCTTCGGCTCAGGTCATGATCCTGGAGTCCTGGGATCGAGCCCCACATCAGGCTCCCGGCTTGGCTGGAGACCTGCTTCTCCCTCTCTCACTCCTCCTGCTTGTGTTCCCTCTCTAGCTCTGTTTCTCTCTGTCAAATAAATGGAATCTTTAAAAATAAATAAATAAATAAATAAATAAATAAAAAGATGCCTTCAGTATCTACCTGCACTTTTCAGGTAAGAAGGGGAACATATCTTTCTCTGTGCCCATAGACATAATCACTCCAAGTGGATGTGAGCCAGAGTGAATTGGGGAAGAGGGCAAAGTGGGACTGTATCCTGTTCTTTTTGTTTGTTTTTTAAAAATTTTATTTATTTATTTGAGAGAGACAGCAGGCACAAACAGGAGGAGGATCAGAGGAGAGGGAGAAGCAGACTCCTCACCGAGCAGGGAGCCCAATGTGGGGCTTGATCCCAAGATCCGGAGATCATGACCTGACCCGAAGGCAGATAGTTAACCAACTGAGTCACTCAGGTACCCCGTACATTGTTCTTCAGTTCCCAGCTTCCCTGGATGTTTTCTTGTGTGTTTGGGGTTTAGATGACCACAATTAATTTTTTTTTAAGATTATACAATGGAATATTACACCTCCATCAGAAAAGATGAATACCCAACTTCTGTAGCAACATGGACCAGATTGAAAGAGATTATGCTGAGTGAAATAAGCCAAGTAGAGAAAGTCAAGTATCACATGGTTTCACTTACTTGTGGTGCATAAGGAGTAATATAGAGGACAGTAGGAGAAGGAAAGGAAATGGGAAGTAGGATAATTCAGGGAGGGAAATGAAACACGAGAGACTTTGGACTCAGAAACAAACTGAGGGTCTTGGAGGGACGGGGGTGGGGAGATAGGAGAGCCTGATGGTGGGTACTGAGGGCACATATTGCATGGAGCACTGGGTGTGGTGCATAAACAATGAATCTTGAAACACTGAAAAAATAAAATAATATAATAAAAAAAGATTTTATTTATTTGACAGAGAGAAACACAGCTAGAGAGGGAACACAAGCAAGGGGAGTGAGAGAGGGAGAAGCAGGTTTCCAGCAGAGCAGGAAGCCTGATGCGGGACTGATCCTGGGACTCTAGGATCATGACCTGAGCCGAAGGCAGCTGCTTAACAACTAAGCCACCCAGGTGCCCCCACAATTAAATTTTTATCTCTTATATGAGGAATTTTAATGGGATACAGGAGGATCATCTTCTTTGGAGCACGAGTAATCATAGCACAAACCTATAATGAAGAAATAGAAGGTATAGGAGAATGGTCAACATAATACTTTGAATTATTCATAAGAATGGACACTTGAGGGGCACCCAGATGGCTCAGTTGGTTAAATATGTGCCTTCAGCTCAGGTCATGGTCCCAGGACTCTGGGATCAAGCCCCGCATCAAGCCCTGCATTGGGCTCCTTGCTCAGCAGGAACCCTAATTCTCCCTCTCCCTCTGTCTGCTACTTCCCTGTGCTTGTACTCTCTCTCTGTCAAATAAATAGTCTTTTAAAAAAACTTTAAAAAATAAAAATGAAACATTTCTCATAAAAAATAGAAAAAGTGGTATCTTTTAATTGTAATTTAATATATCTTGCAATGTCAATATTTTGCTATTCACAAAATAAGCATAGGATTTATAAAATATTGATTCACAGGGCACTTTAGGGGTAAAGCAACACAAGTTTAGAATTATATGATGATGACTTTTTCCTTTTAATCTTTATCAGTATATCTCAGTAACTACACATAGAATCTCTTTGGAGACAACATCAGAAGTATAAAACTGAGACCATTTGTGACTGGGAGGTATATGCCAAAGGTTTTCAAATGTTAATAAGTCCTAATATGTAGTCATTCAAATGAATAAAAGTAAATGAAAAGAATAACATCTATCCATCTGAGGAATTTTGCCTATGTATTTCATAAATGTCAGGTGAATATAAGTGCTCTAGAACATAAGGAAGCTCTCAGAATTGCTTGTTGAATTAAACTAAAGAGGGGTGTCTGGGTGGCTCAGTTGGTTGAGCATCTGCCTTTGGCTCAGGTCATGATCCCAGGGTCCTGGGATGGAGCCTCGCATCGGGGTCCCTGCTCAACGGGGAGTCTGCTTCTCCCTCTCCCTTTGCCTCTCCCATTGTTCATGCTTCCTCTAGCTATTTCTATCTCTCACAAATAAATAAAATCTTTTTTAAAAAAAGAAACTAAAGAAAAGTATTTTGTTCTCTCAAAGAAATATCATTTTCATAATAATTTTATGAAAATTTAGCATGAAATTCTCTGTTGGAATATACAAGGTGGTAGGTTACTTAGAGCACTTATACTCCAGAGGACTTTCAGAATATTATGTTTCAATGATATCTCAACTATTATTGTCATCAACTCATGGAATGCACAAGAAAAAAAATACCCAGCGAACTCCAACCATCTTCATTTTTCCAAACTGGCCTCTGATCTTTGTTAATATACACACTCCTCATTAACCAGTATTGTTTAGACACTGGTCTGTGTTCTTTTTCCCACTTAACTTTTCTGCAGATACACACTTCTCTATGTTGACATAGTCTTCACTTCTGTCATTTTTAATAGCTATGTAATAATCCCATTGTTTGCTTAGTCATTTCCCTATTAGACACTTGGATAGCTTCCAAGGGTTTTTTTTTTTCCCCCCACTATTATAACTAGAGTTGCTGGGAACATCTGTGTACACTTTACCCATTTAGATTATTTCTTTGAGGAGTATTCACAAATGGAAAAATACCAAGTGAAGGAAGAAGAAGATTTTTATAGTTTGTGTTACATGTGTCTCTGCTTTCCAGAAGAAGCACTTTAAAATGCCATTAGCTTTTAGGAATCCCAGCTTCAGGATTTAAGAGAACTCAGTTTTCTTATATAATGCTTCACTTGCTTGGTTTATTTCAGCTTCGTAAATGTGTATTGAATACCTACTGTGTGTCAGATATCACACTAGATTTTGAGGATAAAAAGCTGAATAAGATACCATTCCTGCCCTCCAGGAAATGGCAGTCTATTAGGCAGAAAGATACAGAACGAATCACTTCAAGTCAATGTGAAGAGTGTCAGACGTGTGTGCACTAAGGAAGCACAGGGAAAATGCATGCCTAGAAAGTACCAGCAAAGACTTTCTGGAAGCACTGATATCAACTTGAGAGCTAAACAGATGTAATTTGGACAAAATTAGGAGGGAGAGGACAGAAGAAGGGAACAGAATGGACAAAGGCATGGAGAAGTGTTCAGGATGCTTTAGGCAGTTCCACATTGCTAAGCATAAAGCTGGAAGCTGGGAATGTCCAGGGATGAGGCTGAGAGGGTATGTAGAGAGAAATCCTGATGGCTCTCAAATGCCATGTGGGGGACAGGGAGCCATTGAAGGCTTTAACCAGTGGCTTTACAGGTTAGATTTGCCATCACTGACAGTTGTATGAGGATGGTTTCCAGAGGATGGTTTCCAGAGGATGGTTTCCAGAAATGAGTTAGAAGGCTGTTAAAGCGGGGCGCCTGGGTGGCTCAGTTGGTTAAGCAACTGCTCAGGTCATGATCTCGGAGACCCGGGATCGAGTCCCACATGGGGCTCCCTGCTCTGCAGGAAGCCTGTTTCTCCTTCTCTCACTCCCCCTGCTTGTGTTCCCTCTCTGGCTGTGTTTCTCTCTGTCAAATAAATAAAATCTTAAAAAAAAAAAAAAAGAAGGCTGTTAAAGCAAATGAGTAAGATTATCATGGATTTGGCAAGTATTGGCAAGATGAAATGGAAAAGATAAAAGAAAAAATGCGTATTTGGGGGTTTAGGTTTTTTTAAAGATTTTATTTATTTTTACAGGAGAGAGAGAAAGAGAGTGCATATGGGAGTGGGGGGTGAGGGGGCCAGAGGGAGAAGCAGACTCCCCACTAAGCCAGAGCCCGATGTGGGGCTGGATTCCAGGACCCTGGAATCATCATAACCTGAGCTGAAGACAGGCACTTAACCAGCTGGGTCACCCAGGTGCCAGAGAAAAAATATATTTTGAAACAAAATTGGCAAATCATCCTTAAATTTCTGCTCAGACATGATATTCATCATTACATTCTACTGGTAGACCACTTACATTCTACCACTTACATTCTATTGGTCAACCAAGTCACATGGCCAGCAAAGATGGGATAAACAAGTTTACTCCCTCCACGGGGCGGGACAAAAGAGGAAATGCAAACCGACACAACACACGACAAAAAGAGGAAATGCAAACCATGAGGCCATCCACCAGAATGCTTTTCTTGTGGAAGAGATACATATTCCAAGATGAACTATGACACTACCAACCATCTCATTCACTCTCTTCCTCCTCAGTTAATTCTTTGGAATTAGAGTCTCTCTGTGAATATAGAAAGCATCTCACTCTGGCTAATATAATCAAACAATTGGAAACTATTGGTATACAGTCTGCAGGAACATGCTTGAGAATGAACCTAGGAGCTCTGCCAAACCATGGCTGTCTTATAGCCGGAATGGCCTGTTTGGATGCCATTGATCAACCATTGCTCTTTCTTGTACTGGCATCAGCTTACACATCAGAATTCTAGGAGCGATCACTGGATAAGCTTAGGTCAAGTACCCATCCTCTGTACTGAGTAGAGAGAGGGAGAGTGAATCACTCCAGCTTCCAAATGCACACCTGCACAGCACACCCGGGATCACCTGGGTGAGACATACATTACCTCATTAACATAGAAGCATTTGTGCCATGGGCTCCATTACAGCATATCTTCTTTACTACATGCCTTTTCCGCTGGTGCCAGAAAGACTGCAGCTGAGTCCACACCCTGCCAGTAGCCATAAAGATTCTCTTATCTCCCAGGACAGGACACCAGGAAACTATTACCTTTGTCTCTCCCTTTCCCAAGCGTATTCATTATGTCTCAAGTTCTCACACTATACAATAATCATTGCAACCTGAATTGGGACACCTGCTGGCTTTGTGTGCACAGAGGCATAATACATCTTAAGCTCTGGGGCGCCTAGGTGGCTCAGTTGGTTGGGCGACTGCCTTCGGCTCAGGTCATGATCCTGGAGACCTGGGATCGAGCCCCACATCGGGCTCCCTGCTCAGCGGGAAGCCTGCTTCTCCCTCTCTCACTCCCCCTGCTTGTGTTCCCTCTCTGGCTGTATTTCTCTCTGTCAAATAAATAAAATATTAAAAAAAATAAATCTTAAGCTCTCTCCCCAACTTTTAGACTCCTTGAAGAGTTTAGTTTTTAACATGTGTCTTATAGGCAAGAGAATGTTGGATTTTGGTTTACTTTTTTGACTTTGCTCAAAGCTTTTGTGGAAGAATTTAATCATTTCACATTAAACACTGTAATGGAACGAGGATGTATCTTCCAATACACTGAAAGTTGATTGTTACTGTTCTGGTTATTTGTTTGTTTTTAATGAATAAATAGTTTCTATGGTAGGGTTTCAACTCTACTTGCTTTTGAATTAGGTGAGAAAATAACTTTTAATCAACTTTCCTAAAATTTAGCACTTAAAAATATTTCTGCCTTTATTTTCTATGTTAAAAAATTTTAATTATCTTTGAAAAAGGGGGGAGCATATTCTATAAGGTAAAGCTCTGCATGTACAGTGAGAACACTGGGCTTGAGTCCTGGCTCCCTCAGAATACCTTTTTTACTTTGCAGCTATGTAACAATCCAAAAGTGATTTTTAACTCATCAGTTTATAACGTTCTCTGCCTTATCTGCAACCATAGTAGGTAGCTTAGAAACATATCCCCTACCCTTGGTCTAACAATATCTCTTCAGTTCCATCCAAAGATTCCAGGATCTGTGCTGGTACCATATTACATGACCCTCCTTCACTGATTATAGCCAACTGGACCAGAGGTGACCAGCTGAAACAAACTTAGCCAATTGATTCTTTCTCCTGGGATTTTAGAATATGAACACAGAGTTGATTTAATCTCAGCAGCTACAACTGAAGTATAGAAGTCCAGATCTGTGGGACAGCTACATTTTGTCTATTATGTGTTCCAAAGAATGGAGAAAGTGTGTTTGCTGGGAACAATAGGGAGACAAGGATCTGGAGACAAACAGAAAGAGTCTCACTTTTTCTATCGCTCCATCACTGTGCTCCATGAGCCATCTATATATCCTTAGTTTCCTTTAACTCCCCTTTTATTCCTAGAGTGATTTTTCTTTGAGTTCTCATCTTTGCAACAGAGAACCCTAACAACACTATAGCATACAAAATCTACTCTTTGACTTTAACATTAAAGTAAATAACATGTAGGACATCTGGGTGTCTCAGTTGGTTGAGCACCCAACTCTTAGTTTCTGCTCAGGTGGTGATCTCAGGGTCATGAGACTGAGCCCCTCATCAGGTTTTGTACTCAGCGGGGAGTCTGCTGGAAATTCTCTTTCTCCCTCTGCCTCACCCCCTCTTCTCACTAAAAATAAACAAATAAACCTTTAAAAAATAACAATAATATGGGCGCCTGAGTGGGTCAGTCAGTTAAGCGTCTGCCTTCCACTCAGGTCATGATTCCGGAGTCCCAGAATGGAGCCCCACATGGGGCTCACTGCTCAGTGGGGAGTCTGCTTCTCCTTCTCCCTCTGCTCCTCTCCCCCAGTGTTCTCTGTCTCTCACTCTCTCTCAACTAAATAAATAAAATCTTTCTTTTTTTTTTTAAGATTTTATTTATTTGACAGAGAGAAACACAGCCAGAGAAGGAACACAAGCAGGGGGAGTGAGAGAGGGAGAAGCAGGCTTCCTGCCGAGCAGGGAGCCCGATGTGGGACTCTATCCCGGGTCTCCGGGATCATGACCTGAGCCGAAGGCAGTCGCTTAACCAACTGAGCCACCCAGGCGCCCTAAATAAATAAAATCTTAAAAAAAATAATCATTAACATGGATTTGGGGTTGTTTCTCTCTTGCAGTGCCCGTGAGTCAACTATTAAGCATTTAGGGGTTCTCTTACTTTGTCTTCACATTAGGTGTAAAAAATGCTCTCTTTTCATGGGAAATATAGTTTATCTTGATTTCCCTAACCACCAAAGAAGTACTTCCTGTAACATGTTTATATAATATAAAAATGTAGAAAGTTAGGTTTTCTTTCTCCATCTGTTTTCACCCTCTAGAAGTAATACTGAGTTTCATATTTTTGCAACGTGTTCTTATCTAATGTTTATGCAAATATGTGTGGTGATTTTCTTTTATAAAAATAGCATATTGTTGTATATATTGCTATGCAACCTTTTTTTCTACTTAAAAAATATAAACATTGTGCTAGTCATTTCCTTATCCCCATAGGTCATTTTTTGGCCTTTCTCTTTCTGCCCTGCTCCATGTCCCAGCAGGCTGACTGGTATGGATGGTTTCACTCAGTCTCCCTTGCCAGATGCTTCTGATTGGGTCCAGCCAACGGGAGGGACCAGCAGGAGATCAGAGCATAGAAGGGACGAAGTCAGAGTGTTCCTTGCCTGCTCAGACCTGCCGCAGCTCTGTCTCTTGCAGTAGATTCATTCCTCTTTGGCTAAAGTTCCACTTGTGGCCCTGCCTCTATGGTTCCAAATGTCATCAGACTCCTGTTATGTCCTCTGCCTTGTACCTTAAGCCCTAGGGATGGTAATAGCTTTCCACTATTACTGGTTTGTAGGTACTTTCCCATTTCTTCTTTGTTGGCCTAATACTACTCAACCTCTGTAAGTAAACCCTTACTTTAAATCTCTTCATTTGGGCGCCTGGGTGGCTCAGTGGGTTAAGCCTCTGCCTTTGCCTCAGGTCATGATCTCAGGGTCCTGGGGGAGGCCCACATTGATTTATCTGCTCAGCAGGGAGCCTGCTTTCTCCTCTCTCTCTCTGCCTGCCTCTCTGCTTACTTGTGATCTCTCTCTGTCAAATAAATAAATACAATTTTAAAAAATCTCTTCATTTGAGGGGCGCTTGGGTGGCTTAGTTGGTTAAGCGTCTGCCTTCAGCCCAGGTCCTCCCAGGGTCCTGGGATCGAGTCCCACATTGAGCTCCCTGCTCAGTGGGAAGTCTGCTGCCCTTTCTCCATCTGCCTCTCTTTCTCTCAAGTAAATGAGTAATACAATCTTTTTTTAAAAATCTCTTCATTTGAACCATCTGGGGTGAGTTCTTTTTCCTCCGAGGACCCTCTTGTGTACAGATATTTTTATCCGAGGTGATACACGTAGCTACATTTATGGGCAGGCCATGATTTACTTACCCTTTCCTTAACTGGGGGCCCTTTATCATATTTTCAATTGAATTGTTTATTACAAAGCATGGTACAGTGAATATTCTTGGATGTGGTTATGTGTATATTTGCATACATTCCAGGTGAGTATTTCTGTAGGAGAGAGTCCTAAAAGTGGAATTCCTAGAACAAAGTGCATACATATTTTGAATTTGATAAATATTTTCTCTCCCTCCTGGGCAGAGTCAACAACTTCCTTTCCCTGGAACGTATGTACAATGAGCAACAAACAAGCTATAGTGACGATAAGTGAAAAAGTAAGGCCCTAGTAAAACATGCCTCTTTAGACCATTAATCCAAAAGAAATCATGGATATTTTTAAATCTATAAATAAAGTAAGTCTTTATAAAGGAGTTCCTGAATCCTACAGCTATTCAGACAATGTAATCCTTCAATCAGCTTTATTTCAAGGAAAGAGAACAATTTCTGACTGTTTGAACTAATCTGACCAGGAAAAGTCCCAGTAGTCCCTAAGTGTATTAGATTAAGCACATGATTAAGAATAAAATCCAAAGAACATTCTGATGGTAAGTTGCAGAGGACATTCACATTGTGCACAACTTCTGTTTGGGACCAGACCCCAAGATGTCTGCTATCATGTCCTAGGTTTACGCTTACAAGGTTTACTATCTCAAAAGCAGAAATAGATTCAAGGAGGCAAGACAGGTTGTTCACTGAGCATTGTATGAAGAAATTAAAAATAATCTAAATTCCCATCATGTAAGGAAATGGTTAAACTGTGACACATCCATGCTTTGGGATCTTATGGATAATTTTAAAATGCACCTTCTTGGTTATGAGTGAAACTGAGCGCATTCCATCTGTTTGGGTTTTCCCCCTTTATATATCCTTTCACGTGAATTTTCTGCTTATATCCTTTACCCATGCTTCTATTGGGTTTCCTCTTTTCTTATCCACATGTAGAAGGTTTACAATGATATGGGTACCAATTCTTGTTATATATGTAGGAAATCTTCAATTTCATTCAGTGGTCTTTTAATTATAGTCATAGTATTTGTTGTCCTGACATGTGACCCAATTATCAATCTATCAATATGGCTTTTTACCTTTCTGTGTCTTCTAATAATAGACTTTTCTAGGCTTTTAGTATCCCTTTCATTAATATGTATGAATGGTAAGAAGTAGAAAGTTAATATCTCCTCCCAAAAGGAAGGCAAATTATCCCAACACCTTTCCTAGAAGACACAGTGAATGTCTTCTTGCCTTTCGTGGATGGTGGTCATGCCCATCTCTAGAAAAGTCGCTTAAACAGGTGATAGGATAAACTGATTGGCTTCAGTCCATCAAGGCAGCAACTAGAGCTGATAATGCTGACATTCCCTCTCAACACTCCAATAAGGCTGAATGAATGAATGAGGGGTGATATCCAAAATATACTTTGGGAAACTATACCTAGTAGAAAATGCAATAAAGTTTGGCAGCAAAAAAACAGATGTCCACTGCATGGGCCTTATGACTTACTAAGTCTCCATATTTCTGTGAATTTATTTGCTTACTCCTACATCAATATCACATTGTTTAAATTACCAAAGTTTCTGACATGCTTGATAACAGCTCATCATATCAGATAGCAAGAAAGCTATCAAAGATAACTAGTGTTTTGTCAAAGGGACACAGGAGGCAATGTTCACCAACATGAGACAATTTGGGCTTCACTAATAATTTGCAATACATTGAAACTCATCAAATATACATTAAAACTACAAGTATATAATCATTTCAAAAGACCCCAAACAGGGGTGCCTGGGTGGCTCAGTTGGTTAAGCGTCTGCCTTTGTCTCAGGTCATGATCCCTGGGTCCTGGGATTAAGCCCCACATCAGGCTCGGAAGCTCAGAGCAGAAGCGAGGAGCCTCCTTCTCCTTCTCTCACTCCCCCTGCTTGTGTTCCCTCTCTCGCTGTGCCTCTCTCTGTCAAATAAATAAAATCTTTAAAAAAAAAAAAAAAGTCCCAAGTAGGGACACCTGGCTGGTTCAATCAGTAGAGCCCATGACTCTTAAACTCAGGGCCTTGAGTTCAAACCCCACATTGACCATGGAGCCTGCTTAAAAACAAACAAAACAACCAAAAAAACCACAAAAAACAAAAAAGCCCTCAACTCAGCAGTCACTTCTGAAGTGTGGAAGAAAATTAATTCAATATCTCGAAAGCTGATAAATTAAGGGACAGAACAAACATTTATCCTGCCTTTCCTATATGTACTGGGTATCAGGAAGTTCTAGAAAGTCATGAGATGGTTGCACAACTCTGTGAATATACTAAAAACCACTTAACCTCATCCTTCAAACACATGAACTGCATGATATGTGAATTATATCTCAATAAAGCCTTTCAACAAATCAAAAGAATGGTCACTTGTCGGGGAAGACAGGGGGCTGAGATGGGGATGGGACACAAACAAGAATTTTTTGGTGTGGGCCACAATTACTGGAAGATTTCACAGCTTTATTGCTTGGGAGAAGTTTTTATTCAGCTAAAAAACAACTGTAGAAAGGACAAGTATGGCGGGCGTCTGTCTGGCTCAGTCAGAAGAGTGCATGACTCTTGACCTCAGGGTTGTGAGTTTGAGTCCCAGGTTAGGTGTAGAGATGACTTTTAAAAAAAAATCTAAAAGAGGGACATATGGTATATTATTCCACTTATATAAAGAAGGTAGACTAGGCAAATTTATAGAAAGGAAAATTAGAATACTGGTTACCAGGGGTTGGGAGGAGAGGAAAATAGGGAATTTTTGCCTCACAGAGGCAGAGCTTCTGTTTGGGATTATGCAAAATTTCTGGAAGAGGATGGTGGTGATGGTTTCACAGCACTGTGAAAGTACTTAATGCCACTGAATTGAACACTTAAAAATGATTCAACTGGTAAGTTGTAGATGTATTTTACAGGTAAAAACAAATACTGAAAAACAAATCAGAAAGCAATTGCAGAGGCAGGAGGGAAGCTCAGTCTACAACTTAACAAACTAACTGGAGGAAAATGTAAAATTGTTCAAGAGATTAGCCATATTAAGAAATTTAGATGGTGTGGAGTTATTCTTACAAGATGCCCACCTTTTAAAGAGCCATGGAGAACAGCAAATCTGGAGGCTACTTATGAAGAGCCACATGAGTCCAGTTCTGTATTCCGTGGTGAAGCAGATTTGATGGAAAAGAATGGATAAAGAGAAATCTGGAAAATTGGTTGCTGGCATCCCAAGGGGAATAAAGACACCAAAACATAAATCAAACTCCCTGCAGTCACTCAGACTTTTCCTTCTGGCAGAGTCTTCTCCAATACAGTTCTGCACAACGGGGACAGTTTCATCTGAGAGCAAAACTCTTCATGCCTCTTGAGTAAGCCTCTCCTTTGCTCACAGACTTTGTTCTTCTGCCCTGTAGTAGGATTATCCAGAGAAACAGAACCCATAGGATATACACAGAGAGAAAGATTTATTTGAAAGAATTGGCTCACACAATTGTGGGGGAGGCAAGTGGAACAGGCTAAGGGGCCAGAAATTCAGGGAAAAGTTGATGTTGCAATTTTGAAAGTGAAATTGGCAGGCTGGAAAGTCAGGCTGGAGTAGACAGTGCAATCTGGAGGCAGATTTGCCTCTGTGAAAAACTTCAGACTTTGCTTTTAAGGCCTTCAACTGATTGGACCAGGCCCACCCACATGACGGAGAGTAATGAGCTTCACTCAGAATCTATTGATATAAATGTAACTCACATTTAAGAAAACGAACTTCAGGGCACCTGGGGGGCTCAGTCAGTTAAGCATCTGTCTTCACCTCAGGTCATGATCCCAGGACGAGCCCCACTTCTGACTCCCTGCTCAGTGGAGAACTTGCTTCTCCCTCTCGCTCTGCCACTCTCCCTGCTTGTGCTCTCTATCTTGCTCAAATAAATATACAAAATATTTTTAAAAATTAAAAAATAGGGGCGCCTGGGTGGCTCAGTTGGTTGAGCGACTGCCTTCTGCTCAGGAGACCCGGGATCAAGTCCCACATCAGGCTCCCTGCCCGGCGGGAAGCCTGCTTCTCCCTCTCTCACTCCCACTGCTTGTGTTCCCTCTCTGGCTGTGTTTCTCTCTGTCAAATAAATAAAATCTTTTTAGGGACAGAAGGCAGCCTCGGTTTCTTCGTTTGAGGCGGGAGTGAAGACTGGAATTTGGGGGCCATGCTGTGAGGAAACTCCCCGAAACCCGCAGGGAGGGAAGAAGCTCTGATTACTCAAATAAAATCTTTTTAAAAAATAAAAAAATAAAAAAAGCAACCTTCATAGCAACATTTAGACTGGTGTTTGACTAAATAGCTGGGCACCACAGCCTAGCAAACTGACAAGCAGAATTAACTATCACATGCCTCATTCTCTAATTCACAGCCCTCTGTTGCCAGCGTGTCCAGGGGGACTTCTTCCTTCTCTATCTCCAGAAAGCCTGTATGCACCCCCGCCACCGAAAATCCTTTCTACTTATCCTTTCTCCCTCGCCTACCACACCCTTCAGAAGCAATAAGAAATACCCATTCACCAAAATGTTTGCCTCCTTTTATTCTCTTGTGTACTATTTCACTCCACCATCCCTGTATCCTGACATGGTGGGTTCTCTTCAGAGTTGATTCAGCTTTCAATCACACCTACTGCTGAGATTTTTATTTTTATTTCTATTTATTAATTTTTTAAGAGAGAGAGAGACCAGGGGAGAGAGGCAGAGAGAGAGGGAGAGAGAATCTCAAGCAGACTCCATGCCCCATGTGGAGCCCAACGCAGGGCTCAGTCTCACAGCCTTGTGATCATGACCTGAACCAAAATCAAGAGTCAGATGCTTAATCAAGTGAGCCACCTAGGTGCCCCTGAACTAGAGACTTAAAAAAAAAATCTCTGTTCAAAATTAATTTTGAATTATTGCTCATTTTTGTTTAGGAAATTACTATTACTTAGGTCGTTACATTTTTACTCAAATGAAAGAGGTACTGAATTCTGATTCTTATGATAGGGTTTCAGGTAAAGCTGACTTAAACATTTTTTAAAGTTGTTGGTTTGCTGTCGTTTTCCTAGTTCCCAGTATAGTGCCTGGTAGGTAATAGGAGCTCATTAAAAACTTGTTAAATGGGGCGCCTGGGTGGCTCAGTTGGTTAAGCCACTGCCTTCGGCTCAGGTCATGGTCCCGGAGACCCGGGATCGAGCCCCACATCGGGCTCCCTGCTCGGCGGGAAGCCTGCTTCTCCCTCTTTCACCCCCCCTGCTTGTGTTCCCTCTCTGACTGTGTTTCTCTCTGTCAAATAAATAAAATCTTAAAAAAAAAAATAAATAAATAAATAAATAAAAAATAAAAACTTGTTAAATGAAACTGTTAATGTAGTAAATTAGTTAATAATTTTAATTTAGACTATTCTTATATTCTAAGGTGAATTTTAATAGTCATGATGCATTATTCTTTCAGAACACATCTAAATTAGATTTGCTTGTTGCATGACTAATTCTTCTGTGCTCCTATAGGGGACTGGGTCTGTCTCTTCTCTTGTGTTGTCCTTGTCAGGATTATAATGAATCACATAGTTTTCCATTTGATTCTGTGCTCTGAAAAGGCTTGGATAGGATGGGAATTCTCTGTTCTTTGACTGCTTGGGAGAATTCATTGTAAAACACAGACCATGTTTGGACCATGGACTTCTTCAGGGGGTATTCCTTTGACAATCATTTCAATTTATTTTGTGGTTGTTGGTATATTTGGATTTTTTCTTATTGTGGATCCAATTTTTGACATTTAAGTTACCTGCAGTAATTGTCCATCTCGTTTCATATATTGGCACAAATTATACATGGTATTCTCTAATAACTCTGAAAAATCTCCTCTATATCTATTGTATGCTCTTTCTATCCTTAGGTTTATCTTCTTTTTTAAAGTAACTTTCTAAAAGTTTATCTAATTGTTTATTACCCCCCCCAAAAAACCTACCTTCATTTTATATTTTCATTAATTTTAGGGTTACCAGAGTTAGCAAATAAAAGTGTAAGATGGAGGCCGCTGGCTGTCTCACTCATTGGAGCACGTGACTTGAAGTCAAGGCTGTAAATTGGAGTCCCAGGTTGGGTGTAGTGACTACTTTAAAAAAAAATCTTTAAAAAAAAGAGTAAGATAGGGGTACCTGGGTGGCTCAGAAGGTTGGGTCTCTGCCTTCAGCTCAGGTCATGATCCCGGGATCAAGCCCCACATGGGGCGGGGGAGTTCTTTGCTCAGCAGGGAACCTGCTTCCCCTGTCTTTCTCTGCCTGACTCTCTGCCTACTTGTGATCTCTCTCTGTCAAATAAATAAATAAAATCTTTAAAAAATTAAATTAAAATAAAATTTGAAAAGTAAGATATATATTCCTGAGTTTCCCATTTTATCTTTATTATTTCCTTTCTTTTACTTTCTTTGGGTTTGTTACATTTCTAGCTTCTTGGGTTAATAGCCTAGGCACTTATTTTCTGTCTTTATGTTTTCCAAAAAAGTGCATTTAAAACTACAGATTTCGGGGCGCGTGGGTGGCTCAGTTGGTTAAGCGACTGCCTTCGGCTCAGGTCATGACCCCTGAGACTTGGGATCGAGTCCCACATCGGGCTCCCTGCTCGGCAGGAAGTCTCCTTCTCCCTCTCTCACTCCCCCTGCTTGTGTTCCCTCTCTGGCTGTGTTTCTCTCTGTGAAATAAATAAAATCTTAAAAAAAAAAAAAAAAAAAAAAAAACACTACAGATTTCCAGGGCACCTGGCTGGCTCAGTTTGGTGGTGGAGCATGGGACTCTTGATCTCGGGGTCATGAGTTTGAGGCCCACACTCCGGAGAGAGAGAAGTTAAAATAAATAATTCAATTTAAAATAAATAAACTACAAATTTCCTTCTTTGGTCTCATTCCATGGGTCTTAACATATAGTGTTCTTTTTTGTTCCATTCTAAAGAATGTTATTTCTATTTGGACTTTCTCTTTAATCTAAGAGTTACTGAGGTGTCTCTTTTTATTTTTAATTTTTCTTTTTTTTAAGATTTTATTTATTTATTTGACAGAGAGATCACAAGTAGGCAGAGAGGCAGGCAGAGAAAGAGGAGGAAGCAGGCTCCCCACTGAGCAGAGAGCCCGATGCAGGCCTGGATCCCAGGACCCTGAGATCATGACCTGAGCTGAAGGCAGACACTTTAACCCACTGAGCCACTCAGGTGCCCTATTTTTAATTTTTAAGCGTATAGATTTGAGGGTGGTTTTTTTTATCTTCAGTTTCTAATTTTATTATACTGTAGTAACTGCATGCCACATGAAATTTATTGAGATTTTCTTTACAGTCAAGCATCGGCTTCTCAAATCTTTTGGTTCGTGTTACATATAAAAAATGATATTTGCACATCTCCTGGGGGCAAAAGGAATTTAGAGCCCTAGACTAGGATGCTGGTAGGAGTCAGGCTACAATCCCTAAACCTCCTGGTATACAGGGCCCACAGAGTGTACAGGTTGGGAAACAGGCCTACTACATGCTCAATTTTTGTATTTTTTTTAAAGATTTTATTTATTTGACAGAGAGAAACACGGCTAGAGAGGAAACACAAGCAAGGGGAGTGAGAGAGGGAGAAGCAGTCTTCCCACAGAGCAGGGAGCCCCATGTGGGGCTCCATCTCAGGGCCCTGGGATCACCACCCAAGCCGAAGGCAGACGCTTAAGGACTAGCCACCCGTTCGCCCCTTTCTTTACGTGTTTTATGTGAATTGACAAAAATGTTATTTCTCTACCTGTTAGATATATATACCCAACATACATGGATATATATATTTCGGTATGCTTGATTAAGACTTTAATTGTCTGATTCAAATCTTCTATAGTTACTCCTTTTGATCTGTTGTTTCCTTAGTGATGGCATCCTCCTCTTTTTCCTGCAGTGGCAAACACTGTCCTGGTCCGGTGTGTATCATGCATTTCATTAGGCTTTAACGACTCTGTATGTATCCTGAATCAATACGCGGTATTCTTTTGGTCATTTCAAATTGTATATAAATGACACCTTACTGAATGTAATTTTTTTGACAATTTGCTTTTCTCATTCAACATTTTATTTGTGAAAGTCATCCCTATGCTGAATGTGAAGCTCAAGCTTAATCATAATCTCATCAGATTCAGGGGCGCCTGGGTGGCTCAGTTGGTTGAACGACTGCCTTCGGCTCAGGTCATGATCCCGGAGACCCGGAATCGAGTCCCACATGAGGCTCCCTGCTCGGCAGGAAGCCTGCTTCTCCCTTTCTCACTCCCCCTGCTTGTGTTACCTCTCTGGCTGTGTTTCTCTCTGTCAAATAAATAAAAAATCTTTAAAAAAAATAATAATCTCATCAGATTCATTTATACTAATCTTTTATAAATAGAATGCAAGTTAATGACTCATTTTTCTAATACATTTTCTCATGCATGTTTCCAATTTTTCTATTTTAACAATGTTGCTCTGAACATTGCCAGGGAAAGTCGCCTTGTTGACTTTCCCTGGCAAACCTTTGTCTAGAGTGAATGTCTCAGAGTGGAATCCTAGGCCTAGGTTATGTGCATTTGCAACTCTTCCAGACATTACCAAATTGTTCTCCAAAGTGAACATGCCAGTTACCTTCCCTCTAGTGGTACAGAATAGGTCTTATGGCTCTATGCCCTCACCAACAACTGATATCATATTTATTTTTATTTTTTCCGAGCTGGCTAAAAAATTGCATCACGTTATTGTTTTTATTTGCATTTTGTGAATCTTCATGTAAGGTTGACCATCCTATTTGTTATTTGATTTTCTTTTTATTTTTAAAATTTTTAAGATTTTATTTAGTCATGAGAGACAGAGAGAAAGAGGCAGAGAGAGAGGGAGAAGCAGGGAGCCCAATGCGGGGCTCAATCCCAGGACCCCAGGATCATGACCTGAGCTGAAGGCAGATGTTTAACTGACTGAGCCACGCAGGCACCCCTTGATTTTCCTTTTAATACAGTGCTGGTAATGAGAAATCTGATGTCAGTTTGAGTCTCCCTCCTTTGCAGGCATTCTGTTTGTTTTGTCTGGAAGATTTTAAGGCTTTTTTCCTTATCTCTTCTATTTATAAATTTTGTATTATCTGTAGGTGCTTTCAATCTATAGAAGCAAGCCTTCTTTGAATGATTTATTTAAATGCTCTGCCTCTTTTCCCTACCCTATATTTTTTATCTCTGGAAATCTTTTTCTCTTTCTTTCTTTCTGATTTATTTACTTATTTGAGAGAGACAGGGAGCGGGGGGGAGGGCAGAGGGAGAGAGAGAATCCAGAAGCAGAATCCCTAGGAGGGTAGGAAAGAGGGAGACAGAAAATCCAGAAGCAGATTCCCCCACTGAGCATGGAGCCCAATGCAGAGCTCTATCCCAGGACCCCGAGATCATGACCTGAGCCAAAATCAAAAGTCAGCTGCTTAACCGACTGAGCCACCCAGGTGCCTTTAGAACTCTTATTAGATAAAAATTAGAATTCTGGAACTTTCTCCTATCTTGATTATAGAGATAATTTTGTAGCCCTATTTTTAGCAAACTTGATTTAGCCCTTTTATTATTTCAACAGATTCCATAATCTCTAGTTTATTCACACTTATATGTATTAAGCCTTCACATTTCTTTCACAATACAAATCATAACCCATTTTAAAGCCCTAATCATCTTACTCTACTAACTCCATTTTCTCAGGAAATGTAACCATCTGTTGTCTTTCTTCTCTCTCTTTCATAGTGGCCTTCTTTCAAGTTTGGCATTCTTCATTTTTCACTCATCTCTGTAGAAGACAACCCCTGTTAGACCTACGTTCCATCGCTTATCTTGGCCTGTTTTGAGGAAGGAGGGAAGGTACCACTGTTGATGGATAGTGTTCTTGGTGAAGAGTGTTCTGGTGCGGGGGTTTCTCATTCTTCCCAGATATCGCCAGACCCTGAAGGTGGGGCCTTGCTTTATCTTTCTTACTGTCATGCTCCTCGCCATTTTTCTTCTCATGGGTAATAGACACCGCCATTACTATCATCTGGCTGAAGGGGTAGTGAGGAGGGATCAAACCATGTAGATATTCCTTCTCTGATACCTGAATTGGTCAATTTATTTGAACTTTGAACACTTTCCTGCTGCTAGCGTCAATCCCATTGGGTCAATGAGCTTTCAGGATGTCTTTCCCATATTTTGCAGCCAAAAAAACCACTGTTCTAGTTTTAGCTACAGAAGACCTTCTTTACCTGGTCCTATGTCATGCAGGCATTTTTTGTCATCATTGCTGGTCCCTGAAAAGTTTCCCCTCATTTTCCATGCAGTTTGATTGTCTTCATCTACTTTTCCATGCCTTACAGAAATCTGGAGCTTGAAGAGAATGTTGCATCATTTTTGTTCAATCTGTTATCTTCAAGTTCATCCTTTTACCACGCTTGAATTATACACAAGAGAGAATTAATCCAAGAAGTGGTCGGTAGGAACCAAAATATCACCTTTTCTGATAAAAAGCCACTGGAGAATGTAGCTTAGCTTGAAAGGCAAATGAGGGTCACCTGGGTGGCTCAGTTGTTAGGCGTCTGCCTTCGGCTCAGGCCATAATCCCGGAGTCCCAGTATCAAGCCCCACATGGGGTTCCCTGCTCGGCGGGAAGCCTGCTTCTCCCTCTCTCACTCCCCCTGCTTGTGTTCCCTCTCTAGCTGTATTTCTCTCTGCCAAATAAATAAATAAAATCTTTTAAAAAAATTATTCCCCCACTATATTCCCTCTATTTTTTTTTGTTCTCTTAAACCACTGGTGTAGACATTAAATCTCTGTCAACGGGAGGTGTATCTGACATCCTGAAGAGAGGATCCCAGCAGCCTATCCAAACAGTCTCACCCCCATCTTCATGAGGCTACCCTTCCCTCTTATACTGACCAACTTTGTGCCCTCCCAGGAACGTGATGGGAAAGAGATTTCACAAATGTTCCAGAATAGTTCCCTGTAATGCATTAATTAAGCTTTGCACAGTGGCAGTATCATAGCCAATGAGGTTTATCTGAGGCGCAATTATTGCTAATATAATGCATTAATTAAGTAGTTCAATGCTATTTTGTATACAAGGCTGAAATTTTCATTTTTCCATCACCCATTTTTTTCCTGCCTGCCCATGTTTTCAGCAGTGCACATCAGAGGATCAGGATGGAGATTAAATGACAAAACGACACTATTCCAATACTAATATGCACCAAAAAACCTCAATAACAAAATGCCAGAAATGTTGAGGGGAAAAAATCATTAACATTAACCTCTTCTCTTCTTTGATCAAATGTCTAGGAAGAAATTAAGGTCAAAGGAATGAAATCCAAATCATGAGACATGAAAGTTCAAGGAAAGTAAGGTTCAAATTAAAATTATCTTGTTTGGGTGGGTTACAATTCAAAGAAGTTAAGGTCCAAAATTCATCTCCCCCAAATTTTTATTCTGCTCTGTCTCAATTGGAGGGGATTTCAATGTCTGAGTTGAGTCAGGGATCTTTAGCAAGTACAGCTTAAGCCGGATCTCCCTGGAATAGGGGCAGCTCCTACAGGACCCCCAAATTAGAAAACAATACTTACACCAGCAATTCTGTAATGTGCTTTTCCCAAGAGTGTATAGATTTAGTAGAAGACGCAAAATGATCATAGCACCAGCTCTATATGAACCATAGCGAGAAAACCCGATTTTTTCGCAGGTATCTCAAGCAAAATACCCAGCATCAGTATTTTGGGTTGCCAAAGACTATTGCAGAAATAGCAGTCTCAGGAAGAGGCCAGTTGATTGCAACCAAGAATCCAGCACCCCTGCACTGTGAATTAAAACCCACTTAGGAGAAATCTACTAGCTCCACATTCATGTGCACACAGTGGCAACTGCCCTTACCATAACCTCTAGCGAGGCATCTGAGGCAGTGGTGCCTTCTTGCAAAGGCAGAAATGAGCAGTGGCAACGCCTTCAGTCATTAGACCTCATTTGTGGTGCTGTTTTTTCCCATCCAACTAGTCAAAACCTTTTCATTTCCATGGCAGTTTTGACCTTTAGGTGCCTAAGCTGTAGTGCTGCAATGAAGGTGAATTCTGTCCAGTAACAGAGCTCCCGTGATAACCCGGAAGCCTTTTTTCTCCTGTGCTACAGAGGCTTTTTCCACCACCTCTTCCTAGTGGCATTCCTTAGGCCTAAGAAAACCATTACCTGGGGAGGATTTCTCCACCATATTTAAATAACCGGTGTCTAGCACTCAGGACAAGCAGAGGGAGGGATTCACGAGCCACTTAAATGCAAACTTAGTCCATCCACTTTTGTCCTTGAAGATAGTTCAAAGCAACATTAAAGAGGAATTAAAATTGGGGCTATTTGTTCAACATTACCCTCCGAGACCTAGTACTAGCACACTGAAAACTCATCTCTCACTCGGGCTCTGTGGTCCAAAGAGAACCCAGCCGCCCTCATGGTTTAAAAACAGCAAATACTTTTCTACTCCTTTAATATCTAAAGGGCAGTATATGAAAAGACTTTCTCTTTCCCTATAATTGAATCCCTGCCTCGGCTTGAACGGCTTATTAAGGCCTCTTCAGCTTGCTGGCCCCTGCTAAGCCCTTCTGTCAGGCCCCGGTGCCCTTGCCAAGGCCCTCTTAGAGCTTCTGAGTGGCTTTTCCAAGGCATTTTTTCCCAGGCCCTCGCTGTTAAGAGCCAACTGCAGCACCATAAAAACCTACCTGGCTCAATAGAAGCCTATACACACTGCCAAGACTGAAATGTCCCGCATACACACTAAAGAACCAGACCCTAGGGCCAAGGCGAAGCCCTTGCCACCCCAGAGGCTTCTGTCACTCCAGGGGTATTCATTGGCTTCTACCTAATTGTGCACCTTATTTCCCACACGTCCATTTTCTGGCCAACATATGAAGTGCTGGAACACTGAAGCAGAACCCAGTAAATACCACCCTGCCTCCTTTTCTGAGTTCAAAACTAATGAAGAATTAAGATAAAGGAGTGGACCAAGAGGCCCAAGTATTACTTAGTTCCTGATAAAGCAGGGTTGAGTCAGAAGAGCTTCCCCACACCCAGCTGGAGTGAGAGCCAGCTGCTCTCGTCCAAAGCGAACTTGCCTCTCTGTGGGCAGAGAGCGGACCTCATGCCCGCTCGATTCCAAGGAGGAGAGTGGATGCGAAGGAACTGGGCATGCCCACTTTATTTTCCCCAAATTTGCCAATTAAATCATGCCCTTTTTCAGTTCAGGGCTGAGCTTAAGAAAGGGCTGAGAAAAGCCTAAAACCACTGCCTTCTCATGGAAGGGTGATTTTTGCTTGAAAAAAAAATTTTTTTTTTAACTAGTAAAAATATTATCTGTATTACTTGAGTAATTAAACAACTTGATTTTTTTTTTTCAAAACCAAAATGGCCAAAGCTCCCACCAGCTAGGACTGTGGTGCTGGTTATACTCTAGAATTCTTTTTTTTTTTTTTTTTTGTAAGATTTATTTATTTATTTGGTGGTGGGGAGGGAGAGGAAGAGAGAAAAACCCAAGCAGACTTCTCACTTAGGGTGGAGCTCAACGCAGGGTTCGATCCCACAATCCTGAGATCAGACCTGAGCTGAAACCAAGAGTAAGATGCTTAACCAACTGGGCTACACAGGCACCCCATAATCTGGAAATCTAAAGATAAGATTGTGGGGGTATTATCAGTTAGCATTAGGGAATGTTTCCCCAGTAGTTTTTCATATCTTCATGAAAAAACACATCAGTTCATATACTTAATAGCTTTGCACTTAAAAACACGATTCAGGAGCACCTGGGTGGCTCAGTCATTAAGCATCTGCCTTTGGCTGGGGTCATGATTCTGGAGACCTGGGATCGAGTCCCACATTGGGCTGCTCGGCGGGAAGCCTGCTTCTCCCTCTCCCATTCTCCCTGCTTGTGTTCCCTCTCTGGCTATGTTTCTCTCTGTCAAATAAATAAATAAAATCTCTCTCTTTTTTTTTTAAGATTTTATTTATTTATTTGACAAAGGGAGAGATCACAAGTAGGCAGAGAGAGTGGAAGAAACAGGCTCCCTGCTGAGCAGAGAGCCTGATGCAGGCCTTGATCCCAGGACCCTGAGATCATGATCTGAGCCGAAAGCAGAGGCTTTAACCCACTGAGCCACCCAGGCGCCCAATAAAATCTTAAAAAAAAGAAAAAAACACAATTCATTGGGGCATCTGGATGACTCAGTTGGTTAAATGTCCAGTTCTTGACTTTGGTTCGAGTCATGATCTCAGGGTCACAAGATGGAACCCCAAGTCAGGCTCTGTGCTAGGCATGGAGCTTATGATTCTCTCTCTCCCTCTCTCTCTAAAAACAAAACAAACAAACAAAACCACGATTCACAATCTGGAGCAAGATATAAACAAAAGCTTTTCTGAGATCCAGGGACAAAGGCTTTGAGCCTTCTCAGATTTCCTCCACTTGCTCTTCCGTTCTTTCAGTCAGTCAGCGGCCACCCATGCAGGTCACACCCCACTTCCGGATTGCGATGAAATGGCCATGCTGCAGGGTGTGAACCTGATTTCCGGAGGGGGTCACAGTGGCCAGACCACACCACTGGGGAGTTCAGGGGGTTTAGCTCCCTGTAGGGGAAACCTTGGCCAAGGGAATTGGAGACAGAGGGGGCAGGGAGGTAAATACCCTCTTGAGTGTCTCTTGGACTGCTCTGATGTGGAGCTTCTTCCTACAAGCTTTCTGAAAAATCCCTGAAGGCTGAGCAAATGCCACTGAAAGTCCTTCTCTTGCCTCATTCTTTCCACCTGAAACTACTCTGGCTGTTTGGGGTCATCCTGCCCTTGCCTTAAGGCCAACCGCGGCACTTAACTGCATCCAAGCTCCCACACAGCCACCATTTGCTGAGTGTTTCTTAGGGAGGCAAAGACAACAATACCTGTACATTTCATACAGGAAACCTTCCTTTTAAATACGCATTGAGTTTCTCTTTCCTCAAAAGCCCTACAGCCTATAGGTCACCCATCTCTTCTGCCTCTTCAACCTTCTCCTAAACTTTTTTTTCAAGGATCACCTTCAGCTTGGGGTGGGGAGAGCAATTCGGTCTTCTCTCTCAGCATTTTCATTCTCTTCCCTGCCAGGCACTCTGCTTAATTCAACAAGCCCTCTGGAGTGAGCTGGCACACCTTTGCCTTCCTGCAGGCAAGACGGGTAGCATGGCAGGCCCCTCATCATGATACATTTTTTCCCCTCTGGCACACAAGCATAAAACAAAATTCCAAGCAGGCAAGAAGCAGAGGGAAGAAAAAGTTATGTCAGGGTGAAGCAGGTGTGGGGTCTAGGCAGGCACAAGTTTGTAGGGCTATCCGGAGGCAGAAAAGCAGATCAGGAACATGGATCTCGGGGTGGGGGGGGCGGACAGAGACCACATGAAACTGGGTTCAGAATGAGGAATGAGGTCCAGTCACCGGTGCAAGGGGAGGCCAGGAGCTGGGAAAGTGTTCTCAGGAATACTGGCACAGGCAAGAGGAGTGCAGTTTATTTTTATTTTTATTTTTTGAAGATTTATTTTTTTAAGATTTTATTTACTGGGGCACCTGGGTGGCTCTGTCAGTTAAACATCTACCTTTGCTCAGGCCATGATCCCGGGGTCCTGTGATCAAGCCCAGGGTCCTGGCTCAGTTGGGAGCCTGCTTCTCTATCTGCCTGCTGTTCCCCCGGCTTGCGCTTTCTCTCTCTTGCTCTTTCTCTCTCTTTTTCAAATAAATAAATAAATAAATAAAAATATTTAAAAAGATACACACACACAATGAAATCTTGCCATTTGAAACAACATGGGTGGATCTAGAGAGTATGATGCTAAGTGAAAGAAAAAATCAGAGAGAGAAATATTCATATGCGAGTTTAAGAAACAAAACAAAGAAAGAAAAAACTAAGTCCATGTTGATTACTTTTTTAGACTCCTTAGATAATAAAATAGAATATGTATCAGAAAGGCAGAAAATCTATATATCCTATATTTTTACCTTGTAATGTGATCAATAACAAAAGCAGCCTCTAAAATTGCTCAACTACATGAAGTTTTTTAAATTATCCCCTTAATGCCTATGTCATGCAGAAAATTCTGATTACAATCATAAAGTATTACTTAAAGGGTGTATATATAGGGGCACTGGGTGTCTCAAATGGTTAAGCGACTGACTCTTGATTTCAGCTCAGGTCATGATCTCAGGGCTGTGGGATCAAGCCCCACGTTGGGCTCTGCACTAAGCACAGGGTCTGCTTGCCCTCTCCCTCTGCCCCTCCTTCTGCTTGCTTGTTCTCTCTCTCTAAAATAAATGAATAAAATCTTTTTAAAAAGATATATATATACTCATATATGAGAAATAACTCATATATAATATTTAAAAAGAATCTTATGTCTATTTTTAACTGGGTGTTTTCTTCATTGATAAGTCTTGAAAATTCTTATATATTCTGTATACAAGTCCTTTGTCAAATATGTGATTCGAAAGTATTTCTCCTACACTATGGTTTGTCTTTTCATTCTCTTATTGGTGACTTTCACACAGCAAAAGTTGTTAATTTTGATGAAGTCCCATTAACAATTTTTTTTTCTTTCATGGATCATGCTTTCAGTATCATATCTAAGAAATCTTTCCCTCATCCAAGTTCAAAATCATTCTCTTCTATGTTTTCTTCTAGAAACTTTATAGTTTCACATTTTACATTTAGGTCTATGAGTCATTGTGAGGCTTTTGCTTATCCATTTTTGCCTGAGGTGAAAAGTACAGTTGAGATTCTTTTTCTTTTTTCTTTTGTTTTTTTTTTCTTTTTTCTCTTCTCTTCTTTTCTCTCTCTCTCTCTCTCTGTGTATGTGTGTGTGTGGGGGGGTTGTTATCTGTTTCAACACCATTTACTAAAAAATTTACCTTCCTACAATGAATTGGTTTTGTGCTTTTATTAAAAATTAGTTGACAATAAATGGGTGTGTCTATTTCTGGACTTGTATTCTGTTCCACTGATCTTAGTGTCTGTCCTTTCAATAAACATGACTACTCTCTTAACTACTGTAGCTTTGGTGAATGGGTAAATATATTTTTTTCCTTAAAGATTGTATTTATTTGGCAGAGAGGGAGAGAGAGAGCACAAGCCAGAGGGGAGAGGCAAAAGGAGAAGCAGACTCCCCACTGAGCAAGGAGCCCAATGCAAGGCTTCATCCCAGGACCCAAGATCATGACCTGAGCCAAAGGTAGACAGATGGAGCCATCCAGGTGTCTCTCTTTTTTTTTTTAAATAGATTTTATTTATTTATTTGACAGAGAGAAACACAGCAAGAGAGGGAAAACAAGCAGGGGGAGTGGAGGAGGAAGAAGCAGGCTTCCCGCTGAGCAGGGAGCCTGATATGGGGCTGGATCCCAGGTCTCTGGGATCATGACCTGAGCTAAAGGCAGACACTTAAGGACTGAGCTACCCAGGAACCCCCCCACACTTTTTTTTTATTTTAGTAATCTCTACACTCAGTGTGGGGTGTGAACTCACAACTACAAGATCAAGAGTCCCATGCTCTACCGACCGAGACAGTCACGCCTTGGAACCTCTATTTTTTCTCTTTCTTTTTATTTTTTTGTTTATTTTTTTTTCTTTTTTTTTAATTATTTTTACAAACCCTTGTGTCGAGGGCTGACCTTCAATAGATTGCAGCAAGGGAGCTGCTCTGCTACTTACAAAACCCCGACCCAGAAGCAGGTTGTCAATGAATGGTTTAGCACCAGGTTCCCCAAGAACGTGTGTTGCATAATGGGTGAGAGGGTGGGAACCTCTATTTTTTAAATCCAAAAAGTTCCATCATTCAACTCAAGCTGTGTCATTTTGAGCAAGTTATATAACCCCTCTTAACTTCGATTTTCTCAGCGGTGAACAGAGGATACTAGAAGGACCTGTGTGAAAGAGCGATTATAGGGACTAATAAGCCAATGAGTGGTAGCGGGCATTGCTTATCTTATTTCCAGTACTCCTCCTTTCTTCTGAAATCAGCATCTCTACCTTTTGGGGAAAAAGCTCTTCTTCACTTCAAGCACCTGGTCCTATTGTAGCTGCCAATCATACTACCATGTCCCCCCCGACCTCAGGGAATGTTGGTCAAGGGATAGACACAGGACAGAGCTTAGCTAATTAGAGACTTTCTCCCCTCTGAACCATGGAAGATTCAATTACTGGCCCTAACCTTTGTTCCTCCCTCTATCCACACACTTTACCATGTAGTATACCTGTTTTGTCACTCAGGAATAAGTCCATTTCCTTGCATTTTACCTTTGGAATTGGCCACATGACTTGCTTTGGCAAATAGAAAGAGCAGAAGAGACAGGAGTACCAGTTTTGTCTAGCATTTAAGAGCCTATAGGATCCTTCTTGTCCCTGTCAATAGGTAAGAAGAAAAGGTTTTCACTTGAAGGAAGATGGAGTTTTGATTAAACATCAAACTGGACATTACTGAATTGCAAAAGAGGATTTTTATTCTACAGGAATGATCTAGTAAGCTAAAGGGGAGGCCCTCAACTGAGACTCAACCAGAGACAAGTAAAGGCCCTGCCCATGACACAGGCCTTCCGGGGCTGGCCCATAACCAGAGGACAGTGCATCATAACCAGAGGACAGTGCATTTTGATTATACCCACCTCCGTGCCATGCTTCTTCAAATATTTTTAAATCATTTTATCTTCTTGTATCTCATTCCCTATCATCTGTATTTTATCTTACCTTAATCCTTTTCAACTGCTTTCTCTTGACATTTTTGTTGTTTCTTTTTAAATGTTTCTTTTGATCCAAGTACTACCTTTTCCTATTGGGAATCTCTCTAGTGAAGAATATTAGAATTGAGAACAGCATTCCCTTGCCCTTTCCGTGCAGTATTATGCCAGGTCCCCAGAGGGGTGGCCACCAAGATGGAATTAGACATGCAAGAAATTTACTAGGGGGGACGCCTGGGTGGTTCAGTTAAGCGTCTGCCTTCAGCTCAGGTCCTGATCCCAGGGTCTTGGGATGGAGTCCTGCATCGGGCTCCCTGCTCAGTGGGAAGCCTGCTTCTCCCTCTGCTTGCTGCTCCCCTTGCTTGTCTTCTCTCTCTCTCTCTCTTTCTCTCTCTCTCTTTGGCAAATAAATAAATAAAATCTTGGAAAGGAGGAGAAGGGGAGGGAAGGGGATGGGAGGGGAGGGAAGGGAGAGAAGAAAGAAGGAAGGAAGGAAGGAAGAAGGAAAGAAGGAAGGAAGGAGGAGGGAGGGAGGCAGAGAGAGAGAGAAAGAAAGAAGAAAGAAAAAGAAAGAATGAAAGAAAAGAAAAGACATTTACTAGGAGAAACATCTGTAGAGGAAGTGAGGAGGAGCCAAGAGAAGTTGGGGAAGCTGTGACCGTGTGTCTCTAACCTTGAGTAAAGGAGAGCAGAAAAGAAGGAAGGCTGAGGGAAAGTGTGTTGGATCACAGTGTGGTTCTCAAAAAAGTTCAGCAAGGCCACTGGGGAGTCCTCAAGGCAGTCACCTGAAACCCATGCCTGACCCTGTGCTAAAGCCATGCTTCCCAAAGCTGTCTCCAGCCAGTAATTGAATACAATGGTGATAGTGAAGTAAGACCACCCCTGGGAGCCATGAGACTCCTCTGGCTATTCCTTCAATGTGACTCAGTCCATCACGGCTTTGCCTATCTTAGACCTGTCCCTTCTCACACATCTCTTCTGTGCACCCTTTCAGATCCAGAGTAAGATGATTCAAGAGCTGCTTTCACTTATGGGGAAGGCTGTGTTTTAGGCAGTCAGTAGGAAATAGATCAAAGCACAGGAGAAAAGAGATGGAGGAAACCATCTAAGCGTGATCCTAGCCTAGGTAAAAGGAGTTGGTGTGACTCTTAGCTAATCAAATGATTTAAGGTAATTTTATTGTGGCCCCTGCTCTCTATGTATTTCCCATTTAGTGGCAGGAGGCAGCTGGTAGTCTACTCGGGCTTCAGAGTTTCACTCCTGTCCATCTGCACACAGAGAACTGATTAATAAGAGTTCTACTGATCCTCCCAAATTCCACACCATGAAGTAGAAGGAAAATAATCTTTGCCTACAAAAAGCAGATTGTAGCAGATTACTATAGCCACAGGGCAACCTCAGGAGCAGATCCACCGAATGTCTAATTCCGTGAACCATGCATCCATGCATTGCTAACACCAGAGTCCAGCATCATAATCCCCCAAGCTTAGCCATACCAGACTAGACATCGTACGTCCCCATCATGTTCCTCCACGCCTCAGTGCCTTTGTAGATTCTGTTCCGCCAGATGAATCGCTCTTCTTTTACTCTCATTTGTTGGGTTTGGGCCCAGCAAATTCCCATTTATCCTTCAATAGTTAACGTAACATCTGCTCCACAAAGCCTTCCCAGAGTTTCCCTCTCCCACATGTACATTCACAGAAGGTTGATCAAACCTATGTCATTGTTAATACATAATTCATTGTACCGTGATCACGCACACGCACACACTCCTCTGAACTTCTTAGGGGCTTGAGAGCAGGGATGATTTTTTTTTTATACCTAATGTTTAGAATACAGTAGGTGTTCAGTACATTTTTATTGGAAAAAAGGAGCATATGGGCGCCTGGGTGGCTCAGTGGATTAAAGCCTCTGCCTTTGGCTCAGGACATGATCTCAGGGTCCTGGATTGAGGACCACATTGGGCTCTCTGCTCAGCAGGGAGTCTGCTTCCTCCTCTCTCTCTGCCTGCCTCTCTGCCTACTTGTGATCTCTCTCTGTCAAATAAATAAATTAAATCTTAAAAAAAATGAGCATAGAAAAAAACTAATACAGAAAAAAGAAAGAGAGAAAGAAAGAAAGAAAGAAAAAAAGAAAGAAAGAAAGAGAAAACTGATACAGAACTCCTTCCCAATGGAGATATTCCTGAACTTTGTGCAAATGAGCAACCTCAAAGCTACATTAGGTAATTCTTCCTCATACCTGGTGTGAGAGCCACAGTTCACACAGTTATTTTAGCTATCTGGATGATTCAGTCAGATAACCAGAGAGGAAACCATGCCAAGCACTAATGCAGTTACATCATACCATAGTTCTCATTTGATTAATTAGGAAATATTGTGCTTAGTAACGAAGCACTGGCGCTATGAAGCTGGTCTAAGACACCAGGGCTGAAGAAAACATACCTATTATTCCAAGCAAGGGCCACGTGATGTCAGATAACCTAGTGTCCCAACAGACCCTTGGCTTTGAATTGTCCTCAGTGTTCCCAAAGTAGAGAATAACGTGTAGTCAACATTCACGTCACACAGAACAGAATGACTAAGGAGACAGAATGCATGCTCCTGCTGCTGAAACTGAATGGAAAAATGCATCTATATGAATATACGATGCAAACTGGAGAGAGCATGGAGTGATGGGAACAGATGCAGAAGAATATCAGTGAACAGGTAGGGAAAGGATGTATTTTGAAAAGTTGCCACATGTGTGGATAAATCAGCTTTCTCCAAGTAGGGCTCGTATTGAATTGCACTCATTAATAATAGCTGACATTTTGTCGCACTTGCATTAGCCACCATTTTCCCACATTACAATAATGTATTTATAAAGCAATTTCAGATATATTATTTCAGTGGCTCATGACAACATCTTTGTGGGGAGGTTATTCACTTCCCCCATAAGCTAGGCATGCTACACAAAGATCATGACCCCACTCATGGAGACATTGTCGTGGCCCACCAAGAAAGGTTGCCTTAGATTTCTTTTTTTTTTTCCTAATTAGCATATAATGTATTATGTGTTTCAGGGTACAGGTCTGAGATTCATCAATCCTATACAATTCACAGTGCTCACCATAGCACATACCCTCCCCAATGTCCACCACCACGGCACCCCATCCCTTCCACCCCCCTCCACTCCAGCAACCCTCAGTTTGTTTCCCAAGATTAAGAATCTCTTATGGTTTGTCTCCTTCTCTGGTTTCATCTTGTTTCATTTTCCCCTCCCTTCTCCTACAATCCTCTGTCTTGTTTCTCAAATTCCTCGTATCAGTGAGATCATGTGATAAATGTCTTTCTCTGATGGACTTACTTTGCTCAGCGTAATACCATCTAGTTCCATCCATGTCGTTGCTAATAGGACTGCCTTAGATCTCGAGTAATATGCCCACCCACCCCACTTCTCCCCCCAGCTGTGGGAACAACTGGCCTCTCTAGGCCCTGCCAGGTTGGAAACAAGACCTAACCCTTAACTGTCCTTTACAAAATTACCTTCAAATAGCACCTAAAACCCAGATAAATGAGAAAACTCCGGAGGAGCTCTTTAGGCCCACAAATGAAATGATGTTTTTAGTGAAACCCTCTCACTAAATAAACAAAGTAGCAAACATCACTTGGGCCTTACCTTGCTACACCTCTCCCAAAACAAGCTGGGTCCTCCTCTCCCAGGCCAACGAAGTAGGAGGTGGGAAACCTAACACGAACAAGTTTGGCAAAGAGAGGATGGGGTTTTCTTTCCTAATTTACAAGGTGGCCTTGGGGAAATACCAGCATCTCTATAGAACTAAAAAGCAAAAGGAGGTTCTGAGACAAGCTCATATTTTTTTTATTTTTTTATCTTTATCTTTTTCAAGATTTTATTTATTCATTCATGAGAGACAGAGAGGCAGAGGGAGAAGCAGTCTCCCCACTGAGCAGGGATTCCAATGTGGGACTCGATTCCAGGACCCTGGGATCACAACCTGAGCCAAAGGCAGATGCCCAACCATCTGAGCCACCCAGGTGCCCAAGCTCATATTTAAAAAAACAAACAAACAAAACTCCTCCCAGGCGCCTGGGTGGCTCAGTGGGTTAAAGCCTCTGCCTTTGGCTCAGGTCATGATCTCAGGGTCCTGGGATCGAGGCCCCCATTGTGCTCTCTGCTCAGCAGGGAGCCTGTTTCCTCTGCTCTCTCTGCCTGCCTCTCTGCCTACTTGTGATCTCTTTCTCTGTCAAAGAAATAAATAAAATCTTAAAAAACAAACAAACAAACAAACAAAAAAACTCCTCCCTTAGGCCCTCCAAGCTTATGGGAACATAAAATGACCTTATCCCTTAAGAAGCGGTTTCCTGACCTTAGAGGGACCTGTGCTGGTTGTAAGCTGCCACAGAAAGTTCTCTCCTAGTCATAGCTCAGTAGCATCCTCTGATTGTCTTCTTCCCAAGCAACTCTGCAAAGCCACACTCTTCTGTCCATCTTGCCTCCTAAGAGACAGAGAGGAAGGTACAAAGTGCTGAGATTTTCCTGCAGTCATCCCAAAGGTTAGCAGGTGCTTTGTTTTTGTTCTTAATGAAACAATTATTAAAGATTGAGGGGTATCATTTTTCCATAAATGGCAAGATATTGCTGGCCAGAATATTTAATCGCTAGACAGTCTTCCAATCTGGCAGAAAGTAAAAGAGAATGTTTGGGATCGAGTGTCACCCTGAGTCAGCTGGCCCCGTTCTCATCGAGATTATTTACAAGAATAACAGGACGGCCTCTAAACCCACACAAAGAGTCAGCGAGACCTAAATGTGGGCCCTGGTTCGGCTGCTTAATGTGACTGTGAGCAATAGCTCCAAGGCTCAGTTTCCTCGTCGATACAGCTGTTGCTGTAGATGTATACAAATCCTGTTGCTCAGACTTTTCATCAGGATTAAAAGAAATAATGTAGATAAGTGGCTCTGCACACACTAAGTGCTCCTGAAATGCTGGTTCATGTTATCATCTTTTTTTTTTATATAGATTTTATTTATTTATTTGACAGAGACAGAGATCACAAGTAGGCAGAGAGGCAGGCAGAGAGAGAGAAGGAAGCAAGCTCCCCGCTGAGCAGAGAGCCCAATGCAGGCCTCGATCCCAGGACCCTGAGATCATGACCTGAGCCGGAGGCAGAGGCTTTAACCCACTGAGCCACCCAGGCGCCCATGTTATCATCTTTTTAACTGTAGGGAGATTACATCAGCTTATCAGACTACTGGGGATTCAACCCAGGCACCTCAGGGAGGTGTAAATCAAAACCAATATTTGGAATCTTTTTTTTTTTTTTCTGTTTCTTCCCACTATAAAGGAGGGACAATCATATATGTTATTGAAATTGAGCCGGTAGAAAAGCATGGAAGCTTGCAACAGGTAGTCCAGGTACAACTAATATTCAGTTGCCTGCATTTTTTTTTTTTAAGTAGACTCCATGCCCAGCATGGAGACTAATGCAGGGCTAGAACTCACGACCCTGAGACCAAGACCTGAGCTGAGATCAAGAGTGGGATACTTACCCAACTGAGGCATCCTGATGCGCCCAGTAGCTTATTCTCAAATGTATTTTTTCCAAATGAAAGAAAGAGTGGGGAGACATAATTAATGAGCAAGAATTTTCAGGCAATACTGGGCATATGTGCCTTTCTATGTGCAAGGGGAGAAAGGCTGAAGGCCAGTGCTTTAAGTGACCTTGGAATTTGTAGTAGGCTTCCGATTACCTGTTGGAGCCAGACTTGGGAGGAACTTGGGAACTGTCAACAAATTCTTAAGGAAACAGAGAGATGGAGACATTAAGCTAGCACATCTAGTTCATAGGAAAACTATGCTAGATCACAGCTCCGCTATCATATGTTTCTAGCCCCTTTAAACAAGAATGAAATGTCTTCTCATCTAAGAGGGGTGAAATTACCTGCCCAACCTCAAGAGGAAAAGTGCACTAGGAAGATGGGAAGCCGAGAGTAAGCTAATAAAGCAGATTTTCCTCTTCAGAAATTTTTCAGCACATGAAATGTATTTTTACCCTACAAGTTACTCCAAGATATATTTTTAAAATAGTATTTACAGTTGCTCTCCAGGAGCAGATACATTTCAAATGTATCTTGATTCGATAGTCCCATGTAACAAAAGTTCCTTTCCTTGAAAATGCGTGCAGGAGTTCAGCAAACATAGTAACTTCACTTGACTGTAACACTGATACTTTTTCCGGTGCCAGTTTTTGCCTGCTCCTTTTTAAGGCACAAAGAATGCCCATCTTCTCAATCTCCTAGCTTTCAGGCCACCTGACAACAGCACAGTGCAAATCACTCAGTAACTACATGTTTAAGTAACCACTGTATAATAGGAATTTAGCAGAGGTGTCCTGGGGGAAAAGAAACAAAATCAATGACCCCATGTGAGATGTATATTCTCCTCATTCAAAGCCTTGCCCCGCTATCCGTTCCACCTGCCAGGCCCACTTTATCTCTGTGTGGCCCGGAACACCCCTGACCCCCAGTCCGGAATCTATCTCTTGCATGGCTACCAATCAGAATCAGTCCCTTGCTCAAAAATCCTCAAGGACTTCTCTCTATCAGTTAAGATTTGCATTTGGCAGCTAGTAACAGAGACCAGAAATAATAGTGGCTTAAACAAGATAAAAGTGTATTTTTCTTTTCTTTAGAGGAATTCTGGAGATAAGCGGTGCAGAGCTGCCGTGGCATCCCTCTAGTTCCGGCATCTTTGTGCTCTACAATGCACCTTCTATCCTCAGAAACAAAGGACGCCTCCTCAGGTTGCGTTGGTCTTATCCACCTTCCAGGCAGCCAGAAGGGGACAAACTGGCAGATGTCAAACTTTTTTTTCAAATGCCTTCAGAGGCCTAACGCAGTGCACAATACTTTACCGGCACCCCTTCAATAACCACCAGGTCTGTGAACAAAGAAGTTCTGCAGTTGGATGGTTCATCATCTACAAAACTAGCAAATGTTAACAGGACACCCGGGGCACCATATTAGAAACTGTACAGCATCATCTGAAATTCTAAAAAAGACCCCCTACTTTAAAATATCTCTATAAGTGACTTTCCTTCACTTGGCCTTCCCAGAGTTACAGAGATTTATTCTGCTGGGTTAAGGGACTGTGTTTCCAGTCAAAGGCACTGTACGACACCGAGGAATCAGAGAGAGTTAAAATAAGGATAATGCAACTTCTGACATACACAAACTTAAAGCATACGAGAAAACCCCTCAAGACTACCTCGCAGCCCAGGAAGGCCAACATCAACAGGCATTTCAGAGAAAGGTACAAGGTCTGCGAGCCTCGCTTGGTATACGTGTAAATCAAGTGATTTGTTACTGCTCTAACAAGGTGCAAACAGATGACCTAAGTGTGGGGAGGAAGGCAAAGCCGCCCAGGCCTGCTTGGAGAAGCTGCGTGCTGGACGCAGTACTTGGCCCAGGGATGCAGTATTGGTGCAGTGTGAAGGAGCGGAAGCCTTAGAAGAGGGAATGATGGACAGGCAACCAGGGAGGAAGAGCAGAAAGGAAAAGTACGAACCATCTGTGCACATGGCCGAGCAAGCACAGCGTGGGCGTCCTAAAGGAAGCATCTCCTCCAGAATCCAGGAGCTCTGGCTTTCGGTCCTGCCTCTCCCAGTCACCAGTGGGTAACTTCGGGCCACTGACAACCTCTCTGGGCCTCAGTTGTCTCAAAAGGGAGGCTTGGGTTACATGACTTAAGGTCTTTGCCAGCAATAAAGTGCCATCACTTGGTACTAATAGCTTTTGTGTTACCCGGTGCGGAAAAAGTTGGTGAAACCTAGGGGAATGAGTGAGAGGAGGTTAGACACGAGAAGACCAGATGTGGAACCATGGTGTGGAAACGAAGTGCTGTACAGAAAAGGCCCCTCTGCAGCTCTCCACCACAGGCCCGAGGTGTTATCTTGGAAGTGAGCTTAGGACTTGACTCCAGAGAGCACGGAGCCCAGGGAAAGCCTCTTCTCATATTCTGGGTGGGTGCGGCATAGTCCAGAGACCAAAAAACAAAACAAACAAACAAAAATACTAACACAATAGCGAACACACACATAGCTATTACTTTTATGCAGGATCTCTTCTAAGTTGCTGACCTATTTTTTCTGGAGAAAGACAGTTTTAAGATTGTAAAGAGGGAGGCAAAGCAAGAAACAATGCAGATAGGTAAAGCACTTGGGCCCTGGGCACTCCTCATCGTCCTCATTGCCGACAAAGAAGGGCTCAAGGAGACCTCCTCCTCCCTCTGCCCACATAACCACCCGCTACCTTCTCCAGTGAGTCTCCCATTGATGGGGTCTCTCAGGTGTGTGAACCCAACCCTGGGCCCCCAGACGCTACATTCAGTGGAGGAGAAACTACAGATGAGCGGTTAGTTCCTCCCTCTCCCTTTCCATCCACACTAGCTACCTTTTGAGGGAAGATTTGTATGGTTTTGTTTTCCTGGCGGAGGAGATGAGGGGAGGCAGAGGGCAGAAAAGAAAAAGGAAACAAAGAGAAGATGTAGGAGCTGTTTCAGACCTGGGTTCCCCCCTCCACTTTGCATTACTATTTAGAGCTTTTATTTTTGAGAAATATGGAAAGACTGACACTCTTCCTAGAGACTGGAACAAAAGCAACAGGGACCGGGCCTGGGAGGTCCAGGTTACTTAGATTCGCTCCAAAAGCACCTGAATTGATAGCTGAGAAAATGAACAGTGAGCCATGAATGTGAATACCTGCACCCGCTAGAGGGACAGCTTCTGGAGTCACAGACCTGGGCAGGGCGTTATTTCAGTTCAGCCAGCAGAGGTCTCTCTTCTCCTATCTTCAGGGTTTGCTTTTTTAAAAAAAAACAAAAACAAAAAAACAGAACTCCATGGGTTGCCCATTTTTCTCATCCTTCCTCTGAAATCTCCTTCTGAAACCAAATAAATAGTGAATCCTATTATTACAAATCCTATTATTACAAATCCAAAGTATTTGTAAACATTCCAGCCAGTTGCCCAGTAAAGATGGAAGACAATAAAAAACGATTTGAAGCAAAACGATTCAGTGTTCATCCCTAAACTGAAGATTCACACCCACTGTCCCTGCAAAGGGCACATGAGGGGCTGGCCCCTAAAACGACAGGCAAACGGCTCATCATGGCAATGAGAAGAGAAGGCAAGCTGAACCGGTAGCCGGTGGAGCAGGAGTGGTGGGTGAGACGCAGCCTTCTATCACTCAACACAGAATACCAGGCACCAGGCGGTGGGACTTGTGGGAGTGTGGGGCGGTCCCCACCCAGCCTGCACTATATCAGTTGTGGCCAGTATCTGCCCTGATGGTTCATACATTTCACATCCCCTTCATTTACTGAAACCAGAGCTTGAAAACGTGTTTTCTGCTGTGCGTGTTAAACAGCATTGCAAAGAAAGAGAAAGGTGCCAGCCTCAACATTCTTGCCCACATCCAGTGGAAATGATCCTGATCAAGACCAAGGGCTTTGACTAGAATTAGATTAAAGGAAGATATAATCAAGTTTAATTGAACCTGCACAAGTCACTCGCTGAAGTAATGGCTTAAGAAGAAATGGCTTTCCTGTTGCTCTTAAAGTCAGGTCTAGAATTCCTGATGTGGCTTAAAAAGCCCGTCACGTCTAGACCTCACAAGGGCTCCATCAGAGTTCTGGTTCCCGCTGTCCTGGTTCACGGTGCCCCAGCCACAACCACCTTCTTCCACTTCCCTCAAAGTCCTTCCCTGACTTGGGGCCTTGGACCGGCTCTGCCTGGGTCACTCTCCTTCCCCTCCGCCCTTAGACTGGTTAACTCCCACTCAGTCTCCAGATCTCAGCTGAAGGTCATTTCCTTAGGAGAGATTTCCTCACCACCAATGCTAGGTGAGGTACCCCATTTCAAACTCTTACAGCACCCTACAGGGCAGCTGTTGGGACACAGGGGACTTTTGACAAACTGCAGACGGCCCCATGTGGAGAGCTGATTTTTTTTTTTTTAAAAGATTTTATTTATTTGACAGAGAGAAACACAGCCAGAGAGGGAACACAAGCAGGGGGAGTTAGAGAGGGAAAAGCAGACTTCAGGCTTCCCGCAGAGCAGGGAGCCCGATTCGGGACTCGATGGCCAGTCTCCGGGATCATGACCGGAGCCGAGCCGAAGGCAGTCGCTCAACCAACTGAGCCACCCAGGCACCCCCGGAGAGCTGAATTTTTAAAGGCTAGTTTTTCTTTGGCAAAGAGTTTGCATTTCAGCCCCTCCTCTGCTCTCTCAGCTAGACACCTTTGTATGAGGCCCAAACTGCTGGAGCATAAAACAGAAGCTTGGAGATCCCTTCATAACACTTATCCTTCCAAACACTCAAGTAAATTCCATTTAATAAGTAGGGCTGCAATGCCCTGTCTACTGCCCAACAGCCTAAAGAGGGCAATACCACTGCATCACTGAAGACCCAGAGCCTGGCCGTTAGCAGGGCTTGCTGAGTACACACACAACAATGAAGCAGTGTTGGGCCCCACTAAGCAACCACAAATTTATCACATGCTTTTTTCCAGTAAGATAATAAATGTTCACTGTTCGGTCTACACTATTGTATGATCATCTTCCTTTGGCTCCTGGGAATATGTGCTTTTCAGCCAAAAATCCGGAGTCTAGCTTCCCTGGAAAATATCCTGATCCATGGGATGAACTACGTGATTCTTTTTTTTTTTTTTTTTTTTTTTTAATAATTTTATTATTTTTTTTTTATTTTTATTTTTTAAGATTTTATTTATTTGACAGAGTGAAACACAGCGAGAGAGGGAACACAAGCAGGGGGAGTGAGAGAGGGAGAAGCAGGCCTCCTGCGGAGCAGGGAGCCCGATGTGGGGCTAGATCCCAGGTCTCCGGGATCATGACCTGAGCCAAAGGCAGTCGCTTAACCAACTGAGCCACCCAG